>JAZHYW010020425.1:0-11704 GCA_037355805.1 Ixodes ricinus
CGGGGTCCGTGAAGACGCCACTCTCCAAACACCTGCTTTCACAGGTGCCCCCTGCGGGGTACATGCAATTGCCTCGCAGGCTAAGGGCGTCACACATGAGTATGCGCTTCTACGTACAGTCGACCGTAATTCGCATGCTGGCTATGACACACATGTATCAGAACCAGCTAGCTGCCCTCTCGTTTCACTCCGCATATTTAGATTTGTGTTTAGTTTTGTGCTTGTCCGTCCTTTCTCGTGTTTCTTCCTCAAGTTTAATATGGTCATATATTTTTTTGTTTTAGCGTCCTTGGATCTTCCAAACCCCTCCACCATCCCGGAAAGCGGCTGGGTCGACAACATGAAGCTCTGGCCAGCTCTGCAGGAGCACCATATTACCTATTATTTGCTTAAAACGAAAGCTTGTGACTTGGAAGAGGTTCAGGCTCTGAAAAGCCTGGAATCTTATAATTATGTCGTCAGTGGTAAGGTGGGCCAGTTGCTGATACACCAATACTCTGAACACGCTTGCATCATAAAAGGTGATGTAACTCCATCACAGTCAGAGAACAATGCTCCCCATAAGCCATGGGTGTGCATTGGTACTGACTGTCGTGTGCTGACAGGCGCCTGCTCTTGCATGGTCGGCAAAACTCGTGTATGTAGCCACGTGGGTAAGTTGAGGGATAGTTGACCGTTCCTTAAAAGTCTAGTATTTTTTCACAGTTCTAAAATGTGCCATCTTTTGTTGCGACAAACAAAATTGGACGTTCTCAGGTACATGACATATGCTTATGTTTATACCTTAGCGGAAACTTCAAGGCATCCCACCACATTTTTTGTTTCGACGTCATCCCATGATGTCTTTGGACAGCTGTTTCACATCTATAGGGTCCGAGCGAAAAAAGTAAACCATCCTTTTGGAACGCATAAAACGCTACGCATCGCTGAACGCTGAAGTTCCGCCGGAATGTAACCCTAGCGGTCCGACCAAGATGCCAAAGTTTCAGAACGTAGTGCCATCGAATTAAAAAGTTACGAGTAATTATCGAAATTTTTCAATAGGGAAAATGGCGGCGGACGGCGGTTCACGGAGCTGACGGATGCATGGAGTTGAATGAGAGACGCTACCGGGACGCGACCTCATTTTCTCATTGAAATTTTCAGAAAATTGCCTAGAACGTTTGAATTCGTTGACTCTACGTTCTAAAACTTCGGCATCTTGCTCGGACCGCTAGGGTTACATTCTGGCGGAGTTTCAGCGTTCGGCGATGCATACTTTTTAATGCGGGCCAAAAAGGAGGGTTTACTTTTCTCGCTTGGACCCTGTATTTTGTACCGCCTTACGAAGAGCATTTGCCAGATACGTTGTTTCTTGAGTGGTCTGTTCACATTTTTCTGTTTTGTATGTTGCAGTTTGGCTTGTCTATTGTATGATGCATCTAAATTTAGCCCTGTGCTCATTCTATACAGAATTGCAAGCAGGGTGCCCCACCACCACCATGCTTCTGGTGTAAACAAGTGCATACAATTGCAAGCCTGCCAAAGCTGGCTCCATTGACATGTTGAAGGCACTGGTATTCGTGTGCCACCATGGTTGCAATTATGTATACAGTGTTCCACACAGAAACGGTCACGCGAATGCATAGCTGCATGTTAAATGAATAGCATTTCAGAGTTTGGTATGTAGATTTGTAACCACATAGGAGGGAGTGCAGGTGGAAAGCTGGTACCCCCTCCGGAGGCACCTTGATTTGCTGCAGCGGATAGAGCTTGTCTACGCGATTGTCGTCTCAGACGCCAAAGACTACGAGAATTATATGTAAACTTTATTTTCCATTTGCAGGGGCACTTCTTTGGAAGGTGGAGTTTGCCGTTCGTAGGGGCCTGACTGGAACCTCGTGCACAGATGAAAGTGCACTCTAGGAACTCTGGTACAAAGCGCAATGTGGTTCCGGGTCAGATTGGGGACATGAATTTCAAGCTGAAGAAAGAAATGGGAGAGCCAGTACCACCCCGTGAAAAGGTTCGTTTTGAGAAGTTTCAGATCCCGCGAAGCTTATGTCCAATTTATGGAGGACTCCGTTGTGTCACCACTCCTGACAGTGCAGGAAGTCTGCTCCAAGCAACAATAGTTGCGGATGTGAGCAGACTGGAGTCTGACATCAGTGGGATGGAAGAAGATTCTTCCATAATTCATGGCTGCCACCAGGGTGTTGAGCCACTGTCGTGTAGTCCGTGTTTTTCTTTTTACAAAAAGTGGGTTTTGCTTGAGGAATCTGCAAGGGTGCACCTGCAGAGATTACTTTAGATCAGGAAGGCGAACTGTGGAAGAGTAGCCGAAAAGTTCGGCTGACGGCATCTATCTTGTCGAAGGTTCCAAAAATGGCTAAAACCGCTCCTGACAACTTTGTTAACGGTTGCTTGCACTCTCAGTTCAGTGGTAACCAGGCCACCGAGCATGGTAGAATATATGAGCCAGTAGCTAGGGCAGCATTCTGTCAAGAAACTGGGCGAGAGGTGACCCTATGTGGCACTACTGCGAGTGCCACGCACCCCTTCCTTTCGGCGAGTCCGGATGGCCTGGTAGGACATGACAGCATCCTGGAAATTAAACGCCCCCGGACTGACAACTGCAAAGTTTACCTGCACCGGTGACGCCGTCGACTAACCCTGGCAGCAAGAGTGTGTTGTCCGTTTGGTTCTCAAAGCTGCGGTCAAATAAGAATAAGCTTCCTGAGTTCCAAGTCCTCGTCGCGTCTTTGCCAAGTTGGTTGGTTGGTTAGGGGTTTTATGGCGCAAAAGCATCTTAGGCTATGATGCGCCAGATACATATATACACTATTGCAGGTAGGGTTTCGAAGAGGATAGAACTTTAGTAGTTGATGATAGATTAAAATTATGAGTATGACTTATAAGTAGTTATGTTTTGGGGTCGCGCGCAAGAAAATAGGAAAGAGAAGCGGTGAAGCCCTCGCCAAAGCAAAGCGAAACAGCTTGCGAAAAACGGCGCAGAAAAAAAAAAAATCCACGGATTTAGGAGAAAAGAAAAACATAAAGAGCCTTTCCTTTTTCTTTTTTTGCACAACCTAGTTGTCTCCAGGGTCTGCGCGCCGCGCGCAAGGAGATAAGAAAGGAAAGCGGAGAAGTCCTCGCCTAAGCAAAGCGCGCATAAGGAAGAGCCTGCCCTCGCCTGCCTCCTCGGACTTTGGAAAGAGAAGCGAGGAGCCCTCGAAATGAACGAACATTTCTATCCTGGTGCAGCGAGGTCGCGAATGCATGGGCAGGGTGGGCAAACAAAACAACTTGCGAAAGGCGGGAAAAAAAACAAAAAAACACGGAAGCAAAAAAAACATTGAGAGGAGCATTTTTTTTTTTTTTTGCGCATCGCAGATTGGTTTTGGAGTCGCCGCGCCGCGCACAAAGAGATAAGAAGTTAAGTCGATTTTTGCGGGATAAAAGGTCCGTTCATTGTGCCAGTAAACAAGAACGCAAAAATTTTACCTCGCGTAATGAACGCACCCCCCAACTTTGCCTCGATTTTTCTGGAAAAAAAGTGTGTTCATTCTGCGAGTAAATACGGTATTTACTTCATCCCATTCTCGCTGCCACTTCTGTCTTATACAATGCCTTAAAAGTCTGTGACAGTCTTTATATGGAATGTCTTGCAGTTCGACTTCTTTGTCCCCAGCAGAACTGGCTGCAAGGTCTGCTTCCTCATTACCCGGTATACCAACATGGCTAGGGACCCAGCAAAAGACTATTTTAATGTTCCTTTTGGAAGCATCGACGATTTTATTCTGCAAATCTATGATTATTGGGTGTTTAGAGGTATTTAGTGATGAGAGTGCTCTCAGTGAACTAAGTGAATCAGTGTACACAACTGACTTCATGCACTTCGTTTCTATAATATGATTAACTGCCAGGCGGATACCACATAGCTCAGCCGTTAAAATAGTGGCTGTATATGCAATTCGTTGAACATAGCGAACAGAGGGGCCAACCACGGCACATCCAACGAACGTTTCTGTCTTGGTGCCATCTGTGTAATACGAGCTGTGTCCGGAGTATCTACTTTGGATTTCATGAAATTCCTGCTTGATGCATTCTGGTGGGGTGTCCTTCTTTCTGTACTTAGTCAGTGAAAAGTCACACAAAATTAGGCTATATTCCCACGGAGCTATTGGTAGAGGTACGGGGGTCACGGGCATTGTACAGCTCAGTCCAACCGAATCTGCTGCAGATGCATTTCTTATACTAAAAGGCGGGATTACAGAGGGCTTGTTGTCAAAGGTGCGCTTATATCTTGTTTCTTCTACAACCTCGCGTGCAGGATGCAAGGTGAATGAACGTATTCTTAGGGAATACATAAACCCCAAAGCAAACCTTCGCTTCTCCAGAGACCATTCATTTGCCTCTGCATAAAGGCTGGGGATAGGCGACGTGCGAAATGCACCTGTAGATAGTCGCAATCCCTGGTGATGAATGGGGTCGAGCATTCGAAGAGCTGAGGGCCTTGCCGATCCATATACACAACTACCATAGTCGAGGCGTGAGCGAACCACCGAACTGTAAATTCGGAGAAGGCAGAGACGATCAGAGCCCCATGAGGTATGGGAAAGGACTTTAAGAATGTTTAGTGCTTTTTGGCATTTTGCCTTAAGATACCTAATATGAGAAAGAAAGGACAGTTTACGATCAAAAATAAGCCCTAGGAACCTCTGTTCGGGTTTTGTTGGGATTGGAGTGGAGTGCATGGTCACCGATGGGTCTACTGTAGCTCCCCGTAAGCGAGAAAAACAAACAGAAACTGTTTTTTCTGGTGAAAACCTGAAGCCGTTTTGATCGGCCCACTTAAGCAGATTGTTTACTGCTAGTTGGATCCTACGTTCACAGATAGCAATGTTACAGGATGAGACGGATATCTGAAGATCGTCAACATAAAGTGAATATTGTACAGATGATGGGATGGCCCGGGCTATCGAGTTTATTTTTATTATAAAAAGGGTGACACTCAATACGCCTCCCTGGGGAACACCGTTTTCCTGGCAGAACTCTCGAGAGTAGGTAGTGCCTAATTTGACGCGAAAGGTACGTATCGCCAAAAAGCTCTTTACGAATGCTAGCATCCTGCCTCGAATGCCAAAGCTATACATATCTTGTAGGATGCCATGCCGCCAGGCAGTGTCGTATGCCTTTTCTAAATCGAAAAAGACAGAGAGGCAGTACTGTTTATTTACGAAGGCCTCACGGATGGTAGACTCCAAGCGGACAAGATGGTCCAATGTAGATCGTGACGAACGGAAGCCACACTGATATTTATCAAGAATATTTTCTTTTTCTAAAAAGTACATAAGTCGCTTGTTAAGCATTCTCTCCAGGGTTTTGCTAAGACAGCTTGTTAGCGCTATTGGGCGGTAACTGGATGCACACGATGCATCCTTTCCAGGCTTTAGTAAAGGAATGACGGTTGCCACTCTCCAAGACGATGGAAATGTACTCTCCTGCCAAATGCGATTAAACAAATACAAAATTATGTCGAGTGTGGAAGGGTGAAGGTGAGTAAGCATATGGTAGTGAATTCCATCTGGTCCAGCAGATGTAGGTTTAGTTTCATGAAGTACCCGTTCCAGTTCATTCAGCGTGAGAGGTAGGTTGTAGGATTCTCGAGCTCCACCGGATGTCCGCACGGATTGAAGTTCTGCTTGTCTCTTGTGTTTCAGAAAAGCAGATGAATAATTCTGAGAGCTAGAAACGCGTTCAAAGTGTTTCCCAAGGAGATCTGCCTGTTGTTCTAGGCTCTCAGGGCACAGTCCGTTTTCGGAAAGAAGCGGTACTGAGTAAGCCCGGTAATGCCCATTGACTTTATGTACTCTATCCCATACTTCCTTGGTGGTGGCGGTGCTGTTAATAGAAGAAGCATAACCTTGGAAACTTCGACGCTTTGAGACGCGGCGGATGTATCTCGCATGAGCCTTTCATCCGCTTGAAACTGATGAGATTAGTCACTGTTGGGTAACGTCTAAATATGCCCCATGCTCTGTTCTGCTTTCTTCTCCCCCGATCTGAACTAATGGTGGCCTGAGCTTGGCAGTCTTGTCATCGTGGGATATGTACGCGTTCTCCAAGTTGCCTTTTGATTGGCGTGCCGCCATTTGCTTTCTGATGCGCCAAAGACGCATTTTAGAACACTTGCTTGCCGAATACAATTCCAGACTACAAATATCAACTCTAGTTGTCGATGGCAACAAAACAAACGAACAAAGCACCCGTGGGAAAAAAGTGCCTTGCAAACCAATACAAAATTCGCCAGAGACGCTTAAGATTGCTTACGTGTAGGAATGCGAAAGTATTCCAACACGCAGGGAATTCCTACAAGGAGAGCGCCACGTCTTCCTTTTTCCCACGGCGCTCCGGCGGGGACATCAGGCTCCCCCACTGCGCAGGCGCGGCAAACCCCACCGGCTTCACCACGGCTTCCATGACGAAGCATCTGCGTTGCTGCGCTTTTCTTTGTGTTTTATTTCTGAGGCGCATCCGCTTTGACCTTGAGCGCCCCCGCCGGCAATGTCAGTCTCAAGTCGTCATTGCCACGCTTGCAAATAATTTTCAACCACGATAAACGTTATTTTGATTTGTTTTCTTCACTCTAAGAAAGGCTATAGCCATTACACTCCCTTTCACGTATAATAGACCCCGAAATTTCAGTTCGACGTACGGCGCCTTGACATCGAACTGACGGCCCTAACTTTGACGAGAGGGTTGATGGCGGTGGAAAGTAATATATTAAACAGCTGAGTACGTATTAAAGAGTACATAAAAATAAGCACTGAGGTTTTACAGTAGTGCCACGAAACGACGATTGCTTTTTTTGCAGTCAGTCAGATTTTAATAACTTGTACAACTCAGCTTTCAAGCCGCTCGTGAACGTTGGTACTGCCACTTCAACGTCAGTGCGCTCTGCGTCGAATTAATGATTTGGTGTGTAATATATGTTACAAGGGATGTACGAATATACACTTGATTTAATGTGTTCCTTTGTAACTTCTAAGAGAAGTTTGCCGACGCTCGTACGAGGCGCTGCCATCTGTTTTTATTCTTCTTCTTTAATATTTGAAATTCAGCTTTTTTTACCTTCTTTTGGTAAAACCTTAGTTGTATTTTTCTGTGCGTTTGCCTGCCTTATGTTTGTAGAATATAGAGTCTATTAAGGCCTGGACCTGTTTGTTACGCGATGCGATGCGATGCGTATTAGAGACACAAGTTTGAAAGAGAAAAGTTCTTGAGATTACAAATACTCAAGAACAAGTTTTAGAGGCAGCCAGTGTACCGATACTAAAATACATTTATAAGAATGCATCACGATATGCATTAAAAAGACAGTTTTAAAATTAAAAAAAACTAAAAGATAAATATTTGAAGACAATTCTGAGACAGCTAATTTACCGATATTTAAATATATGCATAAAAGTGTGTCACGATGCATATCAGAAATACATTCGAAAAGTTAGGAAGTATTTGATGATACAAATACATGGAGACAAGTCAAAAACACCTAATTGAGTGATACTGAAATACATGCATAAAAATGAATCACGATGTATATTTGAAAATGCAAATACTCGGAGACAAGTCAGAGAAAGCTAATAAACCGGCATTGAAATACATGTAAAAAATTGTATCATGACGCGCATGAGATTAATGCCGCACTCCTGTGCGGAATCGGTTAGTGTGGCGTCGGCTGAAACGGACTAAGGAAGGACAAAACAAAACAAAAGAGCTGTTTTTCTGTTCTGTCCTTTTTTCGATACGTTTTTGCAAGCTCAAGCTAGCCCTTCAGCAATATGTACACACTAGCTCAACTAAAGCCTGCAACCAAGGCAGTTCCAAACAAAACCCCTCATACCACTCTGCATGAAAGGGCACGCTCTCCTACGGCGGCAAAACACTAGCCATCGCCAAGGTCATCACCTTCTCTGCGTGCACACCACCACGATCAGATCCTCATTCGCACGCATATCTAAGGAGCATGTCGACAGTTTCCGGACTGCAGGCTCCCTCCGCAAATATACTTCACTGTTCAACAACACCTAACCACTCACCCCCATCAATGTCGCCTGCCAATGAATTCCAGGACATCAGGGTATGGGAGGAGACTCCAGAGCGAACGCGCTCTTCCAAGCTGGAGGAAAATCCCGAACCTCCCACCCTCTGGTCTGAGTGCTATGGCCAACGCGAACACCACAAGCAACAGCACATAGAGCGAGCAGTTATTCTTAAAGGACTGCACGATCGTCTCGAGTATCTCCCTTTCCTCTCCCCAGGGAAGAGAAAGCGCGCCATCTTACGACGTGCGCAAACTCACACCCTGCTCCCCTTCCGTTATACATACCATAGAGGGGCACCTTGGGATACAGCGCTCTTGGATGCCCCTCTCTGCGTAGTTGGAACGGCTGGACAATCGCAGCTTCGGATTTTCCCCTTTCAATTGAGAGGGATGAGTGCCGTCATCTATTGTCGTGAAAACCTGTCGAGTCTAGGGCCACTAAATGAGCTACGCTGAGATTATCGGCACTCTGTTCCCCGATATTGTTTTCGGCGCCGCCATCTTGGTGTTTGTGCACAGGCGATACAACTGCTGATCGTCATGTTTCAAAAGTGCGACTTCCTCAGCATTAGATTCGGTGTTAGGAAGCTTATGTAATATTGCTTTGCGTTGTCGCGAACTGTTGGCACATTGACGGGGAACGGAAAAGCGTTTCCTGTAATTTAAGATAAAGCGACAGATAACTGGCATCCATGATTTTAAGTCACAAGATGGATAAGTTTCATTACTCTCAACCTTAGTTTATTAAGCTGCACTACTGGAGAAGATAAAGACACGTTTCTGCTTTCTTGGCGAATCCGGTATCTGGGTGAGTCAGGGCAGCCCTCTCCCACGAAGCAGTGCGAAAACACGACAGCGAAGACGGCGTGATGCGCATCGGCTTTCTTTGACGCGAAGTTCCCAAGCCACCCAAAGAGGATGTGGTGTTGAAGGCGCGCTGCCTAACGCCAATGAGCGGAGTAGAATGTATCCTCCTAGTGAGGCATATGGTGTGCACAATGAAGTATGCCCTCACCCTCTAAGCCCCCTCTATACTCCGCAGTTATGGCGGCTCCTTGCTGCTTCCAGGTAACGAAGCGTGAATCGAAGGTCACGCGCCCTGCCGTTAGGTTTTCATTTGTACGCGATAGTACGAACAAGACGAAAAGTAATCCAAGCGCCGTTTATTCGAGTTCTGCGTAGAACACAACTGCATTTTGATACAAGCTTTGTTTGAGTTGACTCGGCAAGCCTGCGTTAGGTTGACAACTAACATCTGCGTATTGAACATGCTACGTGCATGCGACTTTGCGAAGATACGTTGGCTTTGTACACGCAGCGGTTTTCTTGAAGTACCTTAAAATGCAGTTCCTAATCATATGAAAATATATTTGACGTTGTACTTTATACGAATATTTGTGATATGCGGTTACCTATTATCTTTTATCACTGACTTCATAAGCAGGTTTCACTGCAACAATGAAATCCGAAAGTGATATAGTCTTCTAGACAAAAAGAAATATTTCCGTTGCAAATATAATGTTCTTATTTTACTTTCAAATCAGATTTGTGTTGCAGAAAGGAGCTATTCTGGTCGTCGTTTACCCGATCAACAAGTGAATTTTGGATTCAGCGAACTCGAGAGTAGTAGCGTCTTTTACGAGACCCCAGACACTATCAAATATAAAGTAAGTGCACTTTACATTCATAATTTTTGCGATATTTCAAAAAACAAAATTAGACAAGCCTGTGCATACTACAAACTAGCATGTGTATGCTATTTTGCGCTCGGTTTCGTTTTTACTTCGGAAATTCACTCAGCCTACTGCCGATTGTGTTGACATCTTCAAACAAAAAGTAACCAGGAGTATACATTCCTACGTTGTGTTCAACCTTCGACATTATAAGCAGTGTTGTGCGGAACGGCGCTCCAAGGAACGACGTTCCTGGAACGACTTTGAATTAGGAAAAACGGAGGAACGCCGTAATTCCATTTCGCGACGGTGGAACTTGGAACAGGAACTCGTTACGTTTTCGGGGGAACGGCAGGAGGAACGGAGTTTCGTGTTGCGATTTTACCCGAATTAATGAGTATTTAGACATTATTATCATCTATTTCATCCCCTGGTTTTATGGGATGTGGCAGTACCCAATGATTGTTGAAAACAAAGAACTGCAACAAATGTGATTGTAGCGGCACGACACGTATTTTGATGAGGACATTTTCACTTGCTTGCGGTATATTACTTCCGAACTAAAGATCTCCACATTTTATAAAATTGTGGAAATGAAACCTGAATATGAAACCAGTTAAATTTTAAAAGAAACGGCAACGCGCTCATTTTGAACCACTGGAACTTTTAACGGGAACTCATTCCCAGATTAAGAAGGAACAGGAAACCAGCGTTTCTTTCTGTTTTTGATGAACGTTTACAACACAGAATATAAGTGCGTTTAAAAATTAGCACAACTGATTGCATTTCCTTCGTCGTACATTTACAATCTACGCCTATGGCGCAATTTATTTCTTCGGGTCGTACTCCTTATGCCTAAAATACCTGCAGAGTTTTGGAGAAAATGTCAGAGGTTAAAATCATGGATTAGTCAGTAGTGAGGCACGTAAGACGCGCTCCTGTGGGTGGAGTAAAAAAAATTAAAGACGTTTACAATTCGCTGTTACGCCGAACTAGAGCGCAGCTCTTGAGGAGGATGAAAGAGGGTGCGGAGAGGAGGGTATACCCATAGCCTCCTCTATACGGAGAAAGCCTGGCACGTCGCGAGAAGAGCCGGCCGCCGTAAATGGGAAAGGAGGGGCGGGGAAACGGGGAGCGGAGGGATGCTTGTGCTGCTAGCGCCACACAAGAGCGAGCGGCCAAACGCAGAAACACTTTTTTTTTCCTCTTTTCTTTTCGGTATCGTGGAGAGGAGAAACTCAACGTCAACCCTTTCCCGTTTCTCCGTGCGCCCGCATCTCCGCAACGGTCTTTGAACGCGAAACCGACGGTCGCGGCCGTCCGTTTCGTTTAGTCAAAACTGCATGGTTCTTCCGCGGCACGATACGATGGTCCGACGACGACGCACTCCGCTGGCACGCCGACAACTCCGCCGACGCCACAGGCATGGTGCATTGTTGCCAGCGCCCTTTCGAATCGCCGCCGCCGTTTCTCCCGGAGTACGAAAACGACGGTGACGAAAACACGAAAACAAACGTGGTTCGGGGAGCGGCCGCTCATGACCCAAGCGCTCGCACCCAATCTCTGCGCTTTCTGCTCTGCGCTACCATATTGGTCACCGCTTCGCGCGCTCCTCCTCTCCTTTTTCTGCGGCCGCGCGCCCTATGGCTCCGCCGTCGATGTGCCAGGCTTTCTCCGTATAGAGGAGGCCATGGTATACCCCTCCCCCTATTCAGTACCCACTTCTCCTTTCCTCCTCCTCTCCTCCTCCCCCACTTCTCCTCGTCCCTCCTCCTCCCTGCCTCCTCCTCCCCTCTCTATCCTCCTCCCCTCTCCTCTTTTCCTCCTTTCCCTTCCTCCCTGCCCTTCCCAACCTCCTCCCTCGTGACGTCACTCGTGACCCAAGTGACGCTCGTAACATCACTCGTGAAGGCCTCGTGAATGTCGTGGCCTTCGTCGCGACCTT
>JAZHYW010020426.1:0-46110 GCA_037355805.1 Ixodes ricinus
TGGATGCAGCATGAACCCTGTGTGACATCACGTGAGCGCCCTCTCTCGGACACAGCTCGAACCCTGTGCGACATCAGCTGAGCGCCATCTGTCGTACGCAGCTCGAACCCTCTGCGACATCACGTGGTTGTTATCATGAATTGCACACACCCGATCAACTAACACAAGTTAAGCGGTCTGGGGAGCAATGTGCTTGTAGCTCAGGGGACAGAGCGTCGCGCTGCTGTACCCAAGGTCGACAGGTCGAGTTCCAGTCGCCCGCGCAGCGCTTTTCAATCGAATAAAATGCATTTACCGCGCAGCGATTCAAATCACGTGACCATCATGTAGCCGGAGCGCAGCGCTCTCCCTCGGATGCAACACAAATCCTGTGCGTCGCTCACGTGAGCGCCATCTGTCGTACGCAGCTCGAACCCTGTGCGACATCACGTGGTTGTTATCATGAATTGCACACACACACGAACAACTAACACAAGTTAAGCGGTCTGGGAAGCAATGTGCTTATAGCTCAGGGGATAGAGCGTCGGGCTGCTGTACCCAAGGTGGAGAGGTCGAGTCCCGCAGAGCCTTTTTTAATCGAATAAAATGGGCATTTACCGCCCTGCGATTCAAATAATGTCACGTGACGGTCACGTGACACGTGGCGCTGTGCTGCGTCATGTGACCGCAGCGCCTCCCTCGGGGACAAACCCTGTGCGACATCACGTGAGCGCCATCTGTCGGACGCAGCTCGAACCCATCACACGTAAGACGCCCTTAGCGCCCTGTGTGACATCACATGGTTGTTATCAGGTGATGACCACAACACCTGGTTTGCGGTTTGAGGTAAGTGGCACGCTTCTGGCACGCGCCTGACACATGACCTCACGCCTATACCGAGCACATGACGCGAGGGCGGGACCTCGCTGAGCTCCGATTGGTCACTGGATAATGCCCGGTGGGCAGGGCCATCAATGCCCACGGCCTGTCACTGGGATGGGAGAGAGGAAAGGGCCCCGCCCCACTGCGCTGTGATTGGTCGGATAAAATCTGATCCGACAAATCAAACCCGATCCGACCAATCACAGCGCAGGAGGGCTCCGCCCTCCTGCGCTGTGATTGCGCGTAATCACAGCGCTGTGATTCGACCAATCACAGCGGATCGCTGTGATCACGCGCACTCAATCACAGCGCAGGAGGGCTGCCGCCCTCCTGCGCTGTGATTGGTCGGATCGGGTTAGGCTCCGCCCTCCTGGGCGTTTGTTTGCAAGTTGGCCGAATCCGTACATGTTTCCTACTACTATCGTCCTTCGCTCTTTTGCAAAGGACTCGATGGTCGATGCCTGGGAACGGACGCTCCTTTTTGTTATTTCTGTAAATGTCGCGTTCTGGTGAATTCGCGAACATTGTTGTTTATTCGAGGTGCGAATGTTGTACGCGCAGAACCCTTTACGCCGATTGTTCCAAAAGACCACGGATGTTTAAGTGGCTCCGCGTGGCGGGCCGCAGCTATAGTCTCGCCCCCGCACTGGATAATGCTGTCACACCACCATCGACGCCCTGCGACGCTAGCATTTCCCTATTTTGTTTTGGGCACAAATTCGCCTCATCAAACGTTTTTTTTTTTTTAGATTTCGTCGCCTTATAAATTCATTTGTGAAATTTTAGTGTAGGTGCGAAGTATTAAACCCGTAAAGCGTACTCCTCCGAGAACCCGTTCAGCGAACCCCATTGGAGTACGAACTTCTGTTGACGGACCCGAGTTCCGTGACAGCCGCCGACTTCAGTACCAAGCTGCTGAGTTTGGGCTACTCTCGGGAAGGACGGCGGAGACAAAACCGACGATGGCCATACCCACGACTCAGTACACAGCAGCACTCACCGTCGTTTACATACCCGTCGCCACCCGGACACCGGTTCCCTTCCACGGCAAAAGCTATGAAGATAACGACGACTGGGCCCAGCAGTACGAACGAGTGTCCGGACATAACGGGTGGTCACCGGAGCAGTGTCTTCAGAATGTTTACTTCGTCTTGGAGGCAACAGCGCGGAACTGGTTCGAGAACCACCAAGCGTCGATCACCTCCTTGGACCAACTCAAGGCTGAGCTCCGAGGAACATTCGCCAAGCAACAGAGAACAGAACTCGCCGAAGACCTTCTTCAAGCGATGGTTCAAATCCCTTACTGGAGTGTCGTTAGCGTTGTCGAACATGTTCTTCGACTCAGCAACCGAGCGTATCCTGACGCCCCTGAAGCAAAAAGCTGACGGTTCTAATGCTAGGGGTGAAGGAAACTATCTTGGGCGGCCTTGTGCGGAACCCGCCCACCACCATCCAGGGTTTCACCACGGAAGCGACGAACATCGATCGTGCTCTTCTCGCAAAGAAGAAGCCACTACCAGAGGCTACCCATCGTCAGTGCGGTTCCGCAGTCCCCTTGCGACCTTGCCCACGGCATTCCGGGCATTCGTGAGCTTATTCGCGACGTCGTCCGGGAGGAGCTTAAGAAGCTTCTGCCCAGAGCTGAGCGCCCGACCTCAATCTCCATTGCCGAGGTTGTTCGACGCGAGGTTCAGCGAGCGTTCGTGCCAGATGCCCCTGTCACCATGGCCGTACATGAACAGCCGACGCTGACCTACGCCGCAATGGCCCGACGACCGCTACCAGCTGCTCAACATTATCCGGTGGCGGCACGACGGGAATCATCAACGCAAGCCTACCTCCGACGCCGTTGCGAACGACACCAGTACGATCGCCGAGACCAAATGGCACCAGGGAAAACCGACGTATGGAGGACAGCGGATCGACGACTCATCGGCTATCACTGTTGTGAAGCCGACCAGATTTACCGTCGATGCCCGTACCGACAACTGGGGCTGCGCGGGTTCCACCCGAACAACCTGCCCCCAAGGTACGGCGAGTGCCCTCGCGTCATCGAGGAGTACCTCCGACGTCCGCCATCCTCAACGTCGCCTCTCCAGCGTGAATCCCACTCACCATCGCCAAGACGTTCACCGTATCCACCGCCACGAACCCTCCGAGAGAGCCTGTCTCCCGTACGTCGCCGGAAAAACTGAGTGCTGCAACGCCTGGAGGTGGCGTTGCCGAAGACGACCGAAGGTAAAGAGCCTCCAAGAACGCCGAAGCTCTCCACCTCTCCCGACGCCACGTTTCGCAACGACGTTCCTTCAACGGTGCCCAACAACCTAAACATGGTTATCTTCGGTAACGACGCATCCGCATTCGTGGACACCGGGGCAGACTATACAGTTTTGAGTGGAGGCTCTCTCGCCGCCTTCGAAAAGTGACGAAGCCGTGGGATGGGCCTCAGATACGAACCGGTGGAGGACACCTTATAGCACCCGTCGGAAGGTGCATTGTCCGAGTCGAGATTCACGGCGAGACGTGCCTGTGAAATCGTCGTTCTAAAGACTGTGACATATACGTCATTCTCGGCATGGACTTTTTGTGTAACTACGGCGCCGTCATCGACCTTGAAGAGAATAGACTGACACTGCTGACACCTGTTCCGCCTCCAGAGGAACACCAAACAACGTCAGGCCCCGTCGAGTCTCTGCCAACCACGTGAACCTGCCGCTGCGATCAAGTGTTGTTGTACTCATCGTGACCGATGCAGGTACCGGCAGCGGAGTTGTTCTGAAAGGCACCGTTCAATTGCTCCTGGGAAGAGTATTAGGCGTCGCAAGGCGGGTAACCTAACTTCAGAATGAACTCACTCTGGTCCTGGTGACGAACTTCCGACAAGAAACTTTAGCACCTCACAAAAGGTGCCGCTGTGGACCATGTGGACGAACCCCAGAACTCCCCGAAATCGCCGCGATTGCTGAGAGATTCATCGCCACCTCAGAAGACATTACGCCGCCAGCGCAGCTCGACATTGGCCCTAAGCTTCCAGGCACGAAACAACGGCAGCTGAGTGTCCTTCTCGCCAAATACAGCGACTGCTTCGCGACGTCGTTGAAGGTGCGACAAACCGCCGTTGCGATGAACCGCATCGTTACAGAAGATGACGAGCTCTCTGTGCATCGATTGCCGTTCAGAGTCTCCATAAAAGAAAGGGAGGTCATCCAGGAGCAAGTGCAAGAAATGCTGAACGACGACATAATCCAGCCTTCCATCAGTCCGTGGGCACTCTCCAGTCGTACTGGTTAAGAAGAAGGACGGAACGCTTAGGTTCTGTGTGGACTACTTGCAGCTGAAGGAGGTCATGAAGAGAAATACGTCTATTCACTTACCCGCATAGACGACACACTAGACCGGCTGCGGCACTCATGATATTTTTCATCGATGGACCTGAAGAGCGGCTACTAGTAGTTCGAAGCCGACGACCGGGACCTAGAGAAGATAACCTTCGTTAATTAATTAATTAATTACCTAATTAATTAATTAATAATTAGTTTATTATTTTTTTGTGTGCCCGTTAAGGCATTATACATCCGTGCAAACCTCTTGCCTGCTTTCGTTGATGAGCTTTTCGGCCACTGAGGTTAATAACGAGAGTGGATATCCTGCGCGCTTTAGATCGAAAGGCTCGCCCGTCAAAGCTCGTTGGGATGGGATGTGAGCAGGAGTTTGTGAGTGAGTTTTTGAGGCATAACCGCACGATGCTCCTTTAACAAAGTTCTGTATGCGCCGAGTTCAGTGGTAACTATCAGTTTTAAAGTCTGCATGAGTCCTTTGGAAGTCACTCATGACCTTCCAAACGAGCGCTCTTTATGATTCCTGGATCTTCGACTCTTTATGTTACCCCACCATTCCACCATTTATGATTTTCCTATGAGCCGAAGGGGAAAAAACCGCTATTACCATTCCGATGCTTTCTGCATCTTTGCGTATCTCATCCAAACTAAACGCACTTGCTTCCATATTTTCTACTCTTTTAGTCCGGGCAGTCACGGCTGATTCAATACGAGTTCTTATTCTCTCTGTTGTTTTAGTTCGCTTAAAACTTCAATTTGCCCTTCTTTAAAGGGGCGATGCAACAATATTAGCTTCGAAAGAATTTGCAGTTTTAAATTTTTAGATTGTTTATCTTACAAAAAGGAACAGAGGAACCGCATCATTCTTTTGAAATATCGCGATTCCGTTGTATAATGGCAAAGAAAAGAACGGGAATATTTCGCGATTCGCAGCCGCACGGTTGGTGGCCACGAGGAACTAGGCGTGACGCGCAATGGGTATAATGTAATAAGTTGGCCAAATGTGCCATTATGTGCTCAATCTCATTCCATATTTGATAAATATTGTCGTTTCAACATGAGTAAATATGTCAAAATATCCATATCATCGACAAAGATTGTACTATATTCAGTTTTAGCGGCGCCATCTGCTCAAGGTGAAAGGAAACTATTTCTCCCTTGATTCTCACATCTTTGTGCTAATACGTCAGTCGAACTTCCTTACAAAAAGGCAAGCTCTTTGCTCTCTTCCCCCTCTCATCCTTCCCACGTTCCTCCTCTCCACATCGCTCAGAGTCTCAGAACCTTCAAGGTCACCATGTGAATCATGCAACCAGAGTCCGCTCGCGCTGAAGGCTCTGAAAGAGATCCCAACCGGATACTCTCTGTCCCCGTTACACGTCACTGCGCACGTGACTCGGAAGAAGGTGCAAGAGTTGAAGTTGATTTGTAGGCGCGCAAAAATTCCATTGTTTTGCTTTTTTTGTAAAGAACTAATGTACTTTAATCCATACGGACCAGGGGACAACTACCACAACTATTCGAATGAAGTCCAAACATTGTTGCACGGCCCCTTTAAGGTGTCGTACAATGGCCAGGACAGATTCTAATTGGGCTTCCTGGGCCTTAGTCATTCCGGGGTTAGTCTCTACATCACCAGATAATAAGAGAAGTAGTTCGTTACAACGGCCACCGGCGTAAGTAATGCTGTCCATGATAAACATTTACGAACGGGTCGGGCACGACACCGCTATTAACAAGAGGTCATCGATTTTGTAACAACCAAGGTGAATTAAAACAACCTGAACGACGATGAGTGGTAAGACCTCCATTCCTAAAGCGGTGACGTGCCCGAAGTGCCGGTCAGGACCTTGTTGTTTAAGTAGTCGCAGGCTTGCTGTAGTTGAGTAGTGTTGCCAGCCAAAGTCTGCGCTGAGTTCCGTGATTGGCAGGAAAGGCATCCCGATGATTTCAAGTTGAAAAAATGGCAGGGCTGTTCCGTTTCCGATCGTCCAGTCAAGCCGTTGAGGTCAGTAGTCAGTCCGGTAGCTGTAACTGAAGCTGGTGCAGGCAGGCAGGAGAACCAGAAAGGCAGCCTTGCTTGGAGGAGTACCTGAAGCAGAGCGAGCGGTAAGACCTCCATTTCTAAAGCGGTGAGGTGTCGTTACGCCGGATGGACTGTACGAGTTTAAGGTGATGCCCTTCGGACTATGCACGGCACCAACAACTTTCCAGCGTGTCATGTACACCGTACTGGCAGGCCTGAAATGGCAGAGGTGTCTCATCTACCTTGACGACGTCGTAGTGTTTTCGAGCACTTGCGACGACGTCGAGCCGCTCTCCAAGACATACAGACCACCGGACTCACCCTCAAGCCGTCAAAGTGCCGGTTCGCCTATGACGAACTGAAGTTCCTAAGTCACGTGGTTAGTAACGAAGGCGTTCGCCCAGACCCGGAGAAGACTCGGGCCATCGCGGAATTTTCACCGCCGACCGTCAAGAAGGCCGTGCGAAGGTTCCTTGTACTATGTGCTTACAATCGGCGCTTCGTTCGGGATTTCGCAAAGATGTCTGCACCGCTCACAGACCTTACGAAGGACGCCGAGACGTTCGAATTGGCCGAAGAGTAGCAACAAGCATTCAAGGAGCTGAAGCGAAGACCCCAGACACCTCCTGTTCTTGTACACTTTGATCAGGTTGCGGAAACCGAGATTCACACGGGCGTTAGTAACGCAGTTCTTTAACCGGTACCGGTTCAAGTGCAAGAAAACACGGAGTGAGTTATCACCTACCCAAGTCGGACACTGTCCAAAGCGGAGAGAAATTACTCCTTAAAAATAATGTCTTGCGGTCGTCTGGGCAATCACAAAGTTTCGCTGGTACTTGCACGGGAGTCCATTCTGTGTAGTCACAGACCACCACTCGCTCTCCTGGCTTGCGAACCTCAAGGATCCTTCAGGACGCCTCGCTCAATGGAGTCTCCGGATTACAAGAGTTCAACATGGTTGTGGTCTACAAGTCAGGCCGCAAGCCCAGCGACGCCGACTGCCTTTCCAAAGCGCCTGTCTGGACAGCTTCCGGCAGCAGCGATGGCAATGACGACGAGCTGTTCCTAGGCGCCGTGAACTCCGACGACATGGCACGACGTCAACGAGGTAATCCTATAGGCTGCGCGCACTAATAGAGGCACTTCGAAGTACGCAGGAGTACCATGCCACGTGTTTTCTTACGAGGCCCTGCCGACCTTCGCAATACGACAAGGTGTACTCTACAAAGAGAACTGCGGGGATAACAACTCGCTCTGATTGCTAGTAATCCCGACCGATCTTCGAGAGGAGATCTTTTAAGCATGTCACGACGACTTGCCGTCCGGACACCTTTGTTACAACCGGACACTGGCCCGTATTCGTGAAAAGTATTACAGGCCCAAGCTCCCCAAAACCGTCCACCTCTACACCCGATCATGCCTTGAGTGCCAGCGACGCAGGAAACCGCGGACAAAGCCGGCAGGTCTCCTGCAGCCAATTTCTCCGCCAACTGCACCATTCCAGCAGATCGGAATGGATCTACTTGGCTCTTTTCGGCAGTCGACCCTGGAAACCATTGGACAATCGTGGCCACTGACTATCTCACAGGATACGCCGAGACAAAAGCCCTTCGTCGGGGACTGCTGTGGAAGTCCCCGAGTTCTTCGTCGAGTCCATCGTCATCTGACGTGGCGCTCCTCAAGTCCTCATTACAGATCAGGGTCATCGTTCATAACGCAGCTGATTAAGGAGGTACTTCGCCTAAGCCACACCAAACACCGTCCGACCACGGCATACCATCCGCAGACCAGCGGACTGACGGAGCAGTTCAACAAGGCTATCGCCGACATGATCGCTATATACGTCGACATTCAGCACAATACATGGGATGAAGTATTGCCGTACATCACGTTTGCCTACAACATAGCAGTTCAAGAGACCACCGAAATGACACCATTCCAGCTGGTGCATGGCAGAAAGGTGACAACGATGCTTAACCCAATGCTACCCATGACCCAGCAGACGGCAGAACCGACGACGCCCAGTTGATAAGCCAACGAGCAGAGGAGTTACGGCAGCTCGCCCGCCTGCGGATACATGCAACAACGTGTTGACGCGGGGTAATACAACCTTCGTCGTCGCGACGTCCACTTTCAGCCCGGAGACAGTGTGTGTGTGGACACCCATTTGCAATGCTCGATGTTCGTGCAGCCACGTGTTTGCGCGTTACCTTCACTGAGTTTTGAATTGAGGCGAAACTAAGTGAAAGAAATATGTGAAAGAAATATTCTTTCACGCCGTCGCGTCCTCTGCGAGGAGATTCGAGCTGAATAAGTAAATTGAGGCAACAAAGAACGCCAAAGTTTTAAAGTTCTGTCAAAAATATCGACTCGGCAATGTCGCATGTTTACGTAAAAAAAAAATTGTTTTATTGTTGTTGCAGTATAAGCGCACATGAGGCGACAATCAAAATATAAATATAATTACTTGCATTACGCGGACGATTGTAACTCGATGAACCGGCGCTCCCGGCTTTCCCGAAACAGGCTGCCACTGGTGAAACAGGCGTGCCCATGCCCCCGATCTGTACGTTCAGTATTAAACGGGCTCCGGAGAGCCGTTTGATTAAACCGGTACATCTTGCCGGTCCCTGATCACCCGTCTGTGCAACATAGTCTACCGGTTTGAGCAAACGTGCAACAACTTTGCCCGAACGAGTTACCCATTTGACCTAACGACTGACCCGTTTGCCAAAGGAGTGACCTGTTTGCTCAAATAGGTGACCGTTATGACTCATACAGGGGACCCCTTTGAGCCATACGGGCGACCCATTTGACAAACTGGTGACAGGATATATATATAACGTATGGCTAAATTGTTAACGGTATGAACCCGTTTACTTTCATATAGGCGCCAAATGGTTTTTTTTCAGTAGGGTTGTCCATTTTTGTTATACTTCAACATCTCACGCTTCATAATTGTGTATGTGCAAAATGTTCGCTCCGTCAAAAAGCAGATGTTTTTTAAATTAAATGAAAGGCCGCGAACTCGGAGCGACCACAACACGCTGGCAGTTCAGGCCGGTGAAATTGTTCAGGGAAAGTCGACTACAGCGCCACCGCTATCCTCTGCTTTTTTCCACGTTTTCGGGTCCCCTCGCCAGGACCGGTCTCGTGGCCGAGTGAAGCCAACTACCCCGCTCTGAGGCAACTGTAACTGCGCTCTTCCAGCCGTCTGCAAGCGAGACGGCGGGTGCGACAGTGGGCGTGTGTGTGGTAGGTCGAAAGGGGGGGGGGGGAGACAAAAGATTACACTTGTGGTCCCTCTTTTGGAATTGATTTGCTTTACTTTATCGCGTAGAATCACGTAGAAAAAACTCTGACTGTTGAAGAAAAAATGTTGTAGTATCTTAAATTGCAACTGCGATTATAGTTTTTGAAAGTCACATCAAAAGACGTCGCAGGTTGTTTTTGTTTGATTAAGTGCATTCACAAAGTAGGACATCGTAAAGTATAGGCCGAAATTTGTATACCGACCGGATTTAGTTCAAATCCAATGTATTTACTTTTTTTTCCTTTTTCATTGATCAGAGCTGTTTAAAAAAACAGTAACCATACATGTTACTGAGAAGGTTTTGCAAATTTAACCAATATAAAAAGGTTCAAAAATATAATTTCTTTATTACTGGGCCACCTTGTTTGTTCCAAACAAAACAAGTTGCTGATAAGACACCAGTGTTTTATTTACAAATTCCTAGTCTTAATAAAGCGGGTCACGCAGTAATATATTTGCCAGGAGAAGGAGCTTGAAACTTCATCGAAAGAATATTCGCAGAGGACAATGTCAGACACAAAAGATCAATAGCCGGCGTGGAAGTTCAACTCAACTATACAAGAAGATCGGGATCAAGAGGCACCACACAAAAGTATGCGCTGGTGAACGGAGTCAAACAGTGTGTCGCAACCGTAGCATCAAGCTTTGTTCCAATCGGCAGAAGTCTGCTTAAGGGGGTCCTGAGGAGCAGTAAAACTTACAAAGAAGTTAATACCGCGTCATCTTTCCCTGACCCGCGACCACGGCTCTCATCCTGTCTGGTAAGAACTAGGAAGTCATAGAGCGCGGCCACGAAGTCTGGATCGGCCCGAAGCCACTCCCATTCACCTCTCATTGCTTTGCACAAATCGTGTGCAGTGGCGCGGTGGAAGGGACGCAGTGGCATGGCTACCTTGATGCCCCTCCAAACGTGTTCGATGATATTCAGATCGGCTCCTTTTGGGGGCCAAGGCAGCTTCGTCAGGCAGCGCTCCTCGAGGAGATACGAGCGTGACAACGCATTTTCCACTTCAGCACTTTCTTGAAATGCCCTGAAATGCATGTTAGCTGAAAACGTGAACACTGCCCTATTGAAAAATATTTTTTACCGGAATGTCATTTCCAGTAAAAGTCTATTTTACTGGATTATGGGACTGTTTTCACTTCCAGTAAAGCCATAGTTTACCGGAATGTCACCGGATTTTTTCTGGAATGTCACCGGTTGTTTTACAGGAATGTTACCAATTTTTTACCCGAATGTTACCAGAACGTCACCGGATTTCTACCGGAAGCTTATTTCCAGTAAAAATTTATTTTACTGGATTATGGGATTCTTCTCGCTTCCAGTAAAGCCACAATTTACCAGAAGATCACCAGATAATATCTTTATTATCTTTGAAAAAATACATGTGTGCGTGCTGGCCCACGAAAGCAAAGATGCTTGTGTGTGAGACCAGGCAGCCAATAAAATACCGTGACACAGTGAACACTGGAGAAACAAAACAAACAAACAACAATAATATAGGAATGTGGGCAACGAATACGCACTAAGTAATTATATACTTATTATTGCGCGAGCGTGAGGCACCATTCTCTCACATTCCGTTTTACCGCACGAAAGGATGATATGTTGAGCAAAGACTCTGGCAAACTGTTGAAGATTGGCCGGAATTCACCGTGTTTTTTCTTTATTTTTTCGGAAGTCAACGGAAGGCACTTAGGAGGAAGCCTGTGAACCGTGGTTGGTGTATGTTTACCAGATGCTGGACGATTCGGTAACAATTAAAGTGGTTAGTCCACATAGACCTGAAGGTTCTATGTATCTATTTAAACGGGTTGATACCAGTGAAACAATTTGCATAGCTGTAGACAAAAGCAATCAGACCAAATAGGAACAACCGAGTTCTTTGTCGCAAAAGATAACTTTCAAAGTACTCACAATGCCGGTGGGTAAATTCCTAGACGTACGGTAATAAAACCGCGCCGGTGCACCACACGGACACACACACGTATGCTCTCAGTAGCACGTTTAGCGAAAACCACGAACACGCGAAACGAACATCCGCCGCCGTTGAGAAATCACGGGCACAGATCACGATGTCATCCCTGATGTCGTCGCCACGGGTGCACCAGGCGTCACTAGCATGCTTAGCGAAAACCACGAACGCGCGAAACGAACATCCGCCGCCGTTGAGAAATCCCGGTCACACCCACGATGTCGTCCCTGATGCCGCCGCCGTGGGTGCACCAGGCGTCAGTAGCACGCTTAGCGAAAACCACGACCGCGCGGAACGAACATCCGCCGCCGTTGAGAAATTCCGGGCACACTCACGATGTCGTCCCTGATGTCGTCGCCGCGGGTGTACCAGGCGTCAGTAGCACGCTTAGCGAAAACCACGAACGCGCGAAACGAACATTCGCCGACGTTGAGAAATCTTGGGCAGTCTTTTCTCTCGCTGGATGCTTCTGAAGCCGGACGGACAAAGAAGCGTAAGAAACAAATCACTGAAAGATATTTTCTTTTCATCTGCACACCCAGCTGCTCTGGAAGATACAGGTCGCAGACATGGAACGAGAATCCGAGACTGAGCGTTCGTTCCTGGCCGGCCGTTGCTTGTTGACGGACAAAGAAGCCGGTTTTCTTTAAAAAAAGTCAGCAAAACGACCTTCTCGCATTTTCCCCACGACCCAATGCGAGGGAGAGAGGGTGCGTGGGGACTCGTCCTTGGTGCGAGGCACCAAGGACGCCCAGTCCCCGGCTCGCCTCGGTTTCCCTCCCCTCGCGTCGGCTTTGAGTGAAGTTCGGTAAACAGGGAAGCGAGTCACCCGTTTAGGGAAAGATTAAAACCGGGTCGTTTGGGAAACGAAAGTTGCTGCCGGTTACATTCCAGCGAAATCTTGAAACCCGATGCCGATGAAATTCCAGAGAAATCTCTTTGCCGGCAAATAATCTCGCACAGACTGCAGATAACTGGTTTCGGATGAAAACGAGTGAAAGTGCCCACCTTTTTGGATCGTCAAAACAGTTCGCTGCACGCACTTCTTGAGGGTTGCAACGTCGTCCCGAGCTAAAACTCGCACTCACGAGAATGCCGCCCGAGTGGTCTCGTCCCGAGCTAAAACTCGCACTCACGAGAATGCCGCCCGAGTGGTCTCGTACCTGTCGAAAATAGCAAGGCCGGTGATCGCTGCTCACCTTTTTGGATCGTCAAAACAGTTCGCTGCGCGCACTTCTTGCAGGATTGCAACGTCGTCTCGAGCTAAAACACGCACTCACGAGAATGCCACTGCATTGGTGGCCACCATTACAAACTCAGCTAGTCAACCTGCTCGTCTTGGCTTCCTTGCCTTTAGCCGTTCCCCTTTCGTCGCTACCAGTGAAGTTCGGTGTCCGCCAAACGAGAGTGGCTTCCGGTAGGATTCCAGCGATGGGTAATCGAAAGTGGTTCTGGCAAAACTTTCAGGGAAAGTGTCTTCCGGTAATATTTCCACCACAGACTGGTAAACGACGCTGGTTCCTGGTGAAAATGAGTGGAAATTAACCCGTTTCCACTGAATGTCACGGGAAGTTTTTGCCGGATTTTAACCGAAAGTGGCTCCGGTAAAACGTCCACCGGAATCTGGTAACTGAAAGTGGCGGCCGGTAACATTTCCACCAAAGAAACTGGTAAACTACGCTGGTTTCTGGAGAAAATGAGTGGAAATTAGCCCGTTTCCACCGAATGCCACTGGAAGTTTTTGTCGGATTTTTCAATAGGGTGGGCTACACGGCACACGCACCGTGATGGTGGTTCCGTCGGCCAATATTTTCGCTAGCAGACGGCCGGAAGAGCGCAGCTACCCAGTGAGCGCAAGTGAACATTTATCTCGGCTCCAGGGTGCGCAGGCCGGAGTGCTGTTTCAGCTCATATTGTCCGCCATAGTACATAAGGGGCTCCGCGTGGAGAGCCGCCCTCAGTCTCGCCCCGTTAAATGTTTTGTTTGCTAAGTTGTCGTCGCCTCACCAATTTTTATTCGTGACAATATTATAGACTCCCTGAGCCCGTTGGTCTGTGGATGATAGGCAGTGGTTCGACGATGGCTGGTTTGGCTGAGCCGAAGGATCTCCTGCGTCAGCTGTGCCATGAACGATGACCCTCGGTCTGTAATCAAGACTTCTGGGGTGCCGTGATATAGGAGGATGGCCTTGACGAAGAACTTGGCGACTTCCACGGCTGTACGACACAGGAGCGCACGACACGAGAGCGCTAACGGGAGAGCACCGCGACACGAGAGCGCACGACGGCAGAGCGCCGCGACACCAGAGCGCACGACGCGAGAGCGCGTGTCATTAGAGCGCGCGTCACGAGAGCGCATGTGCGCGCCTTGGGAATGATCGATATTGGAGTCTCCAAACACATGATTTCTCGGATCGAACGTTTTACGTCATTTTATTACTTGAGTACGCAGACCCGTGGGAAGTCTAAAAATACCATTTTCACAAACTCGAAATGGAGAACCAAGATACAGAATTTTGGAAATATAGTTGTTTATGAATTGCCGTTCCATAGTATTAAAAAACAATCAAAGACTGAATGACTGCGCGACACCGCGGAGGTAGTCTAGCATGCACCTTTGGTCGTACTCTTCGACAAGCTTGCTTAGATTCTTCGCTACGCGAACGTAGGTGACCTTGCTGCTCTTTTGAGGCTCTCCACGAAGTACATCCCCCAGCTTCTGCTCTGTTAAGCTCTGCTCCCTTTGAAATGCGGCCACTAGCATTGTACGTGTCCAGATTGTGAGAAGCCGAGGAGGAAAACGTCACGCGGGGGGCACATGCTGTGGCCGGCAGACCGGCGCTCGAGACGGGGCGCGATCAGTTCGACACAGCGGGAACGGGCAGCAACGCAGCAATGCCCTGACGACTCGGCGATCCACGGCCAGGACTTGGTCAAGAGAGAGCAAGGAACAGTAAAACGTTTTCTCGCATCTCCTCGAACGTGTGACTTCTTGGGAGGGCGAACCAGGCGGGGATTGATTGGGCGGCAGTATAATAGAGCAACCCGCAAGATGATGCAGCCCAAAAGACTTCTGTAATCAATTGTGCCAGGACTCGGCGTGATTGTTGGTCCTCGTTGGACACGTACATATTTTACCTACATACGGCAAATATGTTGGGCAATAAACATTTAGTTCATTGTCCAACATATTTTACCGTATATTAGTACTTCCAATGTCCACCAACCTTGAACAGCACATATCGAAGACAACAACCACAAAACACAAAGCCCTACTTTAAATAAATACCATTTTGATAAAAAGAAATTGCCCTGTATATTGCATATAATTTACAATACATTGGGCAACTAACTTATGTGCAAAAAACTGCGCTATCCCAGGAAACATGTGTTTCAAGACTCCAATATCGATCATTCCCAAGGCGCGCACATGCGCTTTCGCGACGCGCGCTCTAATGGCACGCGCTCTCTTGTCGCGGCGCTCTCCCGTCGTGGGCTCTGGTGTCGCGGCGCTCGGCTGTCGTGCGCTCTCGTGTCGCAGCGCTCTCCTGTCGCGCGCTCTCCCGTCTGCGCTCCTGTGTCGTGCGCTCTCGTGGCGTCCTTCCGACTTCCACCGCTGTTCCCGACGGGAGGGCTTTCATCTCCGTACATCGTGTGAGATAATTTGTTTGAACGATGAACCAGCGGTTCCCCAACTTCGGCGGTCGGAAGGGCCCAAGCTAATCCATTCCTATTTGCTGGAAGGGCGTAGTCGGGGCAGATATCGGCTGTAGGAGTCCTGCTGGCTTTGTTGCTGGCTTCTTACGCCGTTGGCACTTGTGACACGATCGAGGGTACAGATTGAAGGTGTTCGGAAGTCTTGGGCAGTAGTACTTGTCACGAATGCGGGCGAGATACCTGCTGCAGACGAGGTGTCCAGGCGTTGTGTCATCGTGGCATGCCTGAAATATTTCGCCCTGCAGGCTGGCAGGGACAACCAGCAGTCACGCAGGGCTGCTGGTTCCGAAGTTGTTTTTGAAGAGCACACCTCGTCGAAGGACGAATTTGACAGGTCTCGAGAAAATACTCGAGGAACTGAACTTCCTCGACCTTCCAGGTGTTCGATCACGGCGTGAAGTTCTACGTCGTTTAGTTGAAGTGACCCCATGTCGTTAACGCTAACAGCGCCGAGAAAACTGTTGTCGTCGTCGTCGTCGTCGGTGCCTGTGGGAGGAGATTCGACAGGGGCCCTGGACAAACAGTCGGCGTTGTTCTGCTTGTGGCCGGACTTTTGCACACCAGTCAGGTTGAATTCATGCAGACGAAAGCTCCAGAGGGCAAGTCGTCCTGACGGATTCTTCAGGTTCGCGAGCCAGCAGAGGGCGTGGTGGACTGTGAGGACATGGAACGGACTCCTGTACAAGTACGGAAGGAACTTTGCTATCGACCAGACGACGGCAAGACACTCCTTGTTGGTCGTTGAGTAATTTTGCTCTGCCTTGGATGAGGCCCGGCTTGCTTAAGCGATCACCCTCTCTGGTCTATCTTGTCGCTGGACGAGCACCGCTCCAAGTCCGGTGTTGCTGGCGTCCGTTTGAATTCCCGTCTCCGCTGACTGATAGAAATGCCTGAGAATAGGGGCGACTGGAGTCTTTGCCTCAGTTCGTTGAAAGCTTGTTCCTGCTCGTTTTCCACTGGAAGTGCATGTCGTCCTTCGTCAAATACGTGATCAGAACAGAGATCTTAGCAATATAGCGAACGTGACGTCTGTAGTATGCCAACAGCCTAAGAAATCTTCATACGGCCTTCTTGTTTAATGACTTTTCAGTCACTTCTCATGATCCCGGGTGGTGCTTGGGGTCTCGTGAAATGACAGCCCCGCCATGTACAACGACAAATGCCAAAAACAGCACCAAAAATACAAGAACGCACGAGGGAGGCTTATTTTCGTCGTTCACATTTTCTGCCTTGTATAGGGAAGCAACGCACCCTTGTGGTGATTGCTGGCAACCGGCAATTGAGCAGGCATTATCAGTATACTATGCTATGCTCCATGACACCTATCCAGGCAGGTCAGTCATGAAGAGCTTGGCAAACACTATCCTCTGGTACCCCGGTGTTGACAAAGACATTTAAGACCATGTAAGAAGGTGCAAGACATGTGCACAGTCCTGTTAAATGCCTCTGGTGTAGGTTCGGGTCCGCTGGTCGGATACCAAGCAATGCCGAACACGGCTCATATTATGCCATACTGCTGGAGAGTTACGTAATACTGATCGTGGTCCACTCAGACACAAAGCAGATAGAAGCATCGGCCAATATCACAGTGGAGGAGATGCCAGCTCCTCCGCGTACGGGCAGCCGTCGATGAAGCTTCGTGGCGCACGCGTGCTCGTGCACGCTGGTTCTTCGCCGTAGGGTCTCGAGCAAGGAGGCCAATGAAGACAGCGGCCGTCTTGTAAACGCCACCTTCTTGGAAGGCCGGAGCTGGGCGGCCATCTTGCGTGCTGACTATATTCCATTCATCCCTAAGCTGAGACTGCGGTGGAAGCTACGTCCTCAATGGACCAGTCATACATCCCTCTTTCGTTACGTGATCACGCTCCCGCTCATACCCACTTGCCGAGGACTGGGTCAGGTGATGAAAGGAAGGCGGCTGATTTGTTCGGCAAGCACATAGTTCCCACTGCAGTCTCAGCTTAGGGGTGAACGGGGTATAGGGCAGCACGTCTCAATGCAATGAAATTTCGTAAAGTCCAAAACCGGGTACAGCAGAGCGACCGGCCAAGGGGAAAAGATCAGAAGGTTTGAAAGGCCACGTCTCAATGCAATGAAATTTCGTACAGTCCAAAACCGGGTACAGCAGAGCGACTGGCCAAGGGGAAAAGATCAGAAGGTTTGAAAGGCCACGTCTTGCAGGGCAGACTGGTAAAGTGAACGATCGCGAGCGTTGGAACACTGTGAAGAACCTCAGGAGCTTATTTACTGTCCTGAAAGAACTAAAGGAACACAAGCATGGGAACACTGCAAGAACCTCAGAAGCTTATATGCTGCCCTGAAAAAAACTAAACAAGCATGAGCGCAAGAACGTCGTGAGAAACCGCAGGGGCTCTTTTTCTGCCCAGGAAAGAGTTAAACAGTCGAAAGAACGGGATGGGCAGACGCATCAAAATATAGTAGCGGCCGACGCACCAAAATGTAGTGGTAGCTGACGCACCAAAATGTGTGATTCTCTGATGTAGAGGCGACCATGTTGGTGGTTCGACGATCAGGCTGCTACTTGGCGGCAGGAGACATCCAGGAAGGGCCGGTAGAGCGGCAGGGCTGGGATGCCCTGATGGGTGACGATGCAGAGGTGATTGACTTTTAGGTTTAGGTTTAATGAATCATAGAGCAGAACATCAAAACTGAAGAACACGACCGGCGAAAGAGGCGCGAGTTCAGGCTCGAGCTGGCACTTGTAACAACACAAATAGTGCCCGTGACGACGCAACAATCTAGTAAGAGTAAAGCTATACGCACTACGTCGTGCACTTCGACCGGAAATGGCTATACGCACTATGCGGAGAGCATATGCCATTTGGGTCACCCTTTTCGGACGGCGCGTGTATCACTGGTGAGCGCGTTAACCCCAACCCCCCCCCCCGGCCCGCGTTCACGCCACTTCGCTGTGACAGTGTGCAACTGCTAATTACAAAACTTAACCCGTCCAGCCGGCAACCCAAGCCCCGCTGTCCCCGATTGCACCTCCGGAAAGAAAGTCGTATACCATTTAGTTCTGCAAAGTTTCGTGAACAACAATCTTTTTTTTTTTTCAGTGTTAATCATAAAAAATAAATGTCGTAAATATCGCCAAATGCCCAACAACAACAAAACAAAAATGTTCTAGAAAAAAAAAAAGTAGGCCCATCGAGGATCGAACTCGCGTCCACTTGCGTAGGAAGCGGACACCTTAACCCTATGCTGCCACCGCTTCGGAAACTTGTAACCATTCGTTTTATACGAGTTTCGCGTAGTGCGTGCGGCAATTTCCTGTAGAGGTGCACGACGTGTGCGTATCGCTTTACTCATCTAGTAAAAGCCAATTACTACAATGCCACTGCACTGCAACCCGCTACTGAATTGGAAGTTCACGCGCTACGTACGTACAGCCGGGAGATCACAACCACGACGGGTGCAGCTCAGAAATCCAACCGCTCCGAGATTGAGGAAAACAGTACGGGCGGACACAGTCACATACCTATGAGCATGTTTACCCTGTCGATCCTCGGTCTCAGTGTTCAATGGTTCAATACGATCAGATATACAACTAGTCATTTTGTTTCACACTCTTGCGACCGAGTAAGACCGAGAGAGACCAGACCGGTTTTTAAGCCTTTTGCGACTTCTTAGGACCGGATGCGCTAAAGCGGAGCTGGTCCTGAGAGATCGCAAGGGGCTTAAAAACCGGTCTGGTCTCTCTCGGTCGCAAGAGTGTGAACGGGCCTTAAATGCGGCAAAAACAATATCCTTACCTCATTTCGGCAAACACTCACGACAGACCAAACGGGTCGTTCGTTGTTGTTGATGTGCCAAGCCAGGCCCAGCTGTTGAGAACCAGTGTTGCTGCTCGCGCCGACAAAATTTGTATTCCACCAATTTACGCGAATTGCCCAACAGATGTGAACTTGGCGGATCTTAAAAGATCACGAAAGCTAAGGAAGAATATAATTTATAGTCTTTATGTAGTTATCTAAGTTACTAATATCATTTACGACTGCCTGCACGTGAATATCAGATTCGAAAGTGACCACCCTCCTTGTCGTCACCTGCAGAAAGGTGGTCATTCCACAGCGGTTTGGGGTCGTGACTTTGCCCAAAGGCTGGTAACTCGCCTTTAGGGTAGTCAAAGCCTCCAAAGCGCCATTTGACTACACAGGGTAGTCATTTTTTCTTCGAGTGTACGGTGTTGGGAATGCGGGCTGGGGATAGATCGACGTCATTTTTTGTTACTACGGTCGGTCGACGATAGTCCACACACAACCTCAGAGTTCCGTCTTTCTTCTTTACCAAGACCACTGGGGAAGCCCACGGGCTGTTTGAGGGCTGGATGATGCCGTCGTCCAGCATTTTCTGAACTTGCTTCTGAATGACTTCTCTTTCTTTCACAGAGTCTCGGTAGGGTGGCCGATGAACAGGACGTACGTCGTCGTTAGTAACAATACGATGCTTCGCAACCGACGTTTGATGTACTTTTTTTGATGACGTGGCGAAGCACTCATTGAATTCGGCTAAAAGGTCCGTCCGCTCTCGACCTTGTGAGATGGGCAGAGTTGGGTCGATGTCGAACACCAAAGGCGGTGTTGTCTCGTGTTGCGACGATGAGACGTCTTCCAAGACTCCAGCGATCGCGGCTGAGTCCTTGAGTTCCTCGGCGTGGCCCGCAGCGGTGCCTTTCTTAAGATGCATGGCCTCCTGTCGGAAGTTCCTTACAAGGGCAACCGTGCGTCCGTCTTGGAGCTCCGCTAAGCCTCTTGCGAAGCCGATCCCTCTTCCTAGGAACAGCTGAACGCTTCCTTCCAGCGGAACTTGTCCACAGGTAGCTGTTCCGGTTCCGACAGGCATAAGCACACTTGGTGTTTTCTATTTATTCTCTATTCTTGATATATCTGTATTATTACAACAAAATAAAAAAAGTTGTGCGGCTCTCAGGAATCGAATTAGAGGCCTCTGCGTGCGAGTCAGGTGCGTTGCCACTCGACCACGCACGCAACGATATGTTTTTTTTTGTTTTTTTTTATTAAGGCAGAAAGATAGAGAGAACAGAAAGGTAAGCCAAGGAGTACCCTCGACTGGCTACTCTGTTAGGGGAAGGGAAAAAGGATAAAAGAGTGTCAGAAGAGGAGGGAAGAGAGAAGGAGAAGCGGGACACACACTTCGGCGTAAACGCCCACTCACATTTCAACTGGCGACGTCTCTTCGTGCCGGTAGTCAGAACACTTTCATCGTCACAGAGTCACGCTCACATTCATGGTCATCAGTCAAAGTCACAAATATAGTCATAGTCACAAATATTCATAGAGCAGCTACTGTCACAGTTATCGTTAGGATAAACAGTATATCCAAGTTTAATCGCTAAAGTCTCTCTGCCAGGCCTGTATTTTCAAGAAATGCTGAAATGCTCTTCAAGGCCTTGCGCTGGAAAATAGGCGACGGCCAGTGGCCTAAAATTGATGATATGCTCATGTCGTTTGTATGGTGACTTGGCAGAGAATTCTGGAGCTCCGCATGTTCAGTGTTGTAGAGTGGACAGTCGGAAATTATATGTTCAATAGTTTCTGGTTTATGACATGCACTGCAGTTAGGGCTGGATATAAATCCCAATTTGTATTTGTGCTGATTTGTGTAGGGTACGTTGAGTCTTAGCCGATGAAGAAGGGTGTCTAGATCTCTTTGGAGGCCTTTTGGCAGAAAGTTCTGTAAAAGCGGGTTAATGCGATGAGGGAGGGTGTGGTAATATGTAGATGTCCAGTTCTCAAGGAAAAAATTTTTTCCTAATGTTTAGCTGACGGCAGTCCGCTTTCGTGAACGGTGCGTCTTCACAAAGCTCTACGTTATGTCCGCAGGCAGCCGCAGCGTCTGCTGCGTCATTTCCGGGAAGACCACAGTGACCTGGCACCCAATGAAACCTAATGTGTTGTCCATTGTTTGCTGCTGTGGCGTGAATAAATAGAAGTTCAGAAACGAGCGCCGGATTAGTTGATTTGCTAAGGGTTTTTTTTAAAGCACTCTAGTGCTGCTTGTGAGTCTGAAAAGATGACCCACTTTCGTCGTAGACTGCAGTCCAGAATGTGCTGCAGTGCTTTTTTGATGCCATGGAGTTCAGCTGCAGTGGATGATACTCTTCTTGAGAGTTTGAAGGACTGAACTACTTCTATAGAAGGGATAAACAATCCTGAGGACGAGGAGCTTTCACTTGTTGATCCATCGGTAAATACATGCATAAAGTCCTGGTATCTAGTATGTATATGTGACAGTGTATATTGTAGCAGAACAATTTTGGACTGTGAGGATTTGTTCTCAACCCCGTTTATGTGTAAAGACACAATGGGTGGAGGCAGGATCCAAGGTGGACAATGTGGAGCTTCGGAGAAGACAGCAAATTGTGGGATATCATGCTGTAAAAGCGCGATGTGCGATGAAATCTCCGCGTTCGGGCGCCTCAAATGTGCATTCGTAAGGTGATGTCGACGATGCTGAGTTTTATATCTGAGATACACGCGTAGAATTTCCTGAATACGCATTATTTCAAGCGGAAAGTGTCCGGCTTCGGCAAGGTTGGTATCGAGGGTGAGTCTGGTGGCAATCCGAGACATAATCGTAAAGATTTATTATGTCCAGCCTGGAGATTCTTCATGTTGCTCGCACATGTGTGAAGTAAGGGTAATGAATATCGCAGCAAGCCATTCACGAGAGAATTTTGTAATCTGAGCATGGAGTATGATGATTTACCCCAGGATTTACCGGTCAAACAGCGAAGAATATGACACGCGGAGTCTATCTTTTTCCTCAATCGTTTGATGTGGGGTGTCCATGTCAGATTTCTGTCAAGAGTGAATCCCAAAAATGTGTGTTGGGAAGCATAAGAGATCAATTTTCCTGCAAGGACTAAAGGAAATCTTTTCATTGACATGCGTGTGAAGGCCATTGCTACTGTTTTTTCAGGTGAGAGGCTGAGCCCGCGTGAATGAAGGAAATTACTGATTATTCGGAGGGCCTGTTGAAGCTTCCTTTGAGAGATAAATCGATTTCGGTTAGTCGTCCATATGCAAACATCATCTGCATAGATAGTAATATTGTCACGGGTAGTGACCAAAAAGATCAATAAATAAACTGGAATAAATAAACGTTTAATGTGGCGAACTTGTGCCAAAAATAAAGAAGGAAACAAAAGATAACAGTAGAGCGTCGCGGGCGTCGAAGTCGGCGAAAGAGCAGAGTCGAACGCTGGGGCGAAACTGACCCGGCTTGCCAGGCGGAGCCCCTTTTGTACACACGTGGGCTTCGGGAACATTCGGCGTGGAAGGTTCGGTTCGTAGAACGTTCTAACCTCGAATTAGCAAGGCGGCTCTCGAACTTTCTAGAACTTCACATTACAGCGTCAGCAAAAAGGTGTAGGCGCGGCCAGGAATCGAACCCTGGCCTTCTGCGTGGAAGGCAAGCGCGATAACCGCTATGCCACGGGCGCGCTGCCTACTTGGTCAGCTGCGCCCGCGGCATTATTTCCCCGTTAAAAAAGTGCATCGTCCCGATGCCCAGCACGAAACGAAAACAAAACAAAAGAAATCCACAGCAGAATCGCGAGCCGCAGTTCACAGTTCACAGTTCACAGTTCACTCGTCGACGAGGGTGGAAAGTTCTATCGTTCGTAATACGGCTTCAGCCGGACGACGTGCACCACCTCGGGTCGCGGCTGACGTCTTGAAGATGGGCGCGTTCCGTCAGGAAGGACTTCGTAGTTGAGATCGCCGAGGCGTCGGATGATCTTGTAGGGTCCGAAATAGCGTTTCAGAAGTTTTTCGCTGAGACCGCGGCGCCGTATCGGTGTCCACACCCATACCCGATCTCCGGGTTGAAAGTGGACGTCCCGGCGACGAAGGTTATACCGTCGTGCGTCGACACGCTGTTGGTCATGAATCTTGATTCTTGCCAGTTGGCGAGCTTCTTCCGCGCGTTGAGAGATCAGTTGAGCGTCGTCGTTGCCATCGTCGGCCGGCACGTGAGGCAGCATGGCATCGAGCATCGTGGTAACCGCCCGACCGTGTACCAGCTGAAACGGCGTCACTCCCGTGGTTTCTTGAACCGCTGTGTTGTACGCAAACGTAACGTACGGCAACACCTCGTCCCACGTTTTGTGCTCAACGTCGATGTACATGGAGATCATGTCGGCGATGGTCTTGTTGAGCCGCTCTGTTAGCCCGTTGGTCTGCGGGTGATAAGCGGTGGTTCGTCGATGGCTGGTGTGACTGAGCCGAAGTACCTCCTGGGTCAGCTGTGCCAGGAAAGATGACCCTCGATCTGTGATCAGCACTTCAGGTGCGCCGTGTCGAAGGAGGATGGACTCGACAAAAAACTTGGCGACCTCCACCGCTGTCCCCGATGGCAGGGCTTTCGTCTCGGCGTATCGTGTAAGATAATCTGTCGCGACGATAATCCACCGATTTCCTTGCGTCGATGTTGGGAACGGCCCAAGCAAATCCATTCCGACCTGCTGGAAAGGCCTAGTCGGGGCAGGTATCGGCTGCAGGAGTCCTGCTGGCTTCGTCGGAGGCCTCTTACGTCGTTGGCACTCATGGCACGACCTTGTGTACAGATGGACTGTTTTTGGGAGTCTCGGCCAGTAGTACTTGTCACGAATCCGGGCGAGCGTCCTGCTGTAGCCAAGGTGTCCAGCCGTCTGGTCGTCGTGGCATGCTTGAAAGATTTCTTCACGCAGGCTGGCCGGAACAACCAGCAGCCAGGCAGGGTTGCTCGTTCCGAAGTTCTTCTTGAAGAGCACGCCTCGCCGCAGAACGAAGCTTGACAAGTCTCGGGCGAAGACTCGCGGAACTGAACTTCCTTGGCCTTCCAGGTGTTCCATCACGGCGCGAAGTTCCGGGTCGTCTCGTTGAAGTGCTCTCATGTCGGCATCTGTCACTGCCCCGAGAAAACGGGCGTCATCGTCGTCGTCAGTGCTTTCGGGAGGAGATTCGACTGGGGCCCTAGACAAACAGTCGGCGTCGTTATGCTTGCGGCCAGACTTATGCACAATGGTCACGTCGAATTCTTGCAGTCGCAGACTCCAGCGAGCGAGGCGTCCTGACGGGTCCTTGAGGTTGACGAGCCAACAGAGAGCGTGGTGGTCCGTGACAACGCGAAACGGGATCCCGTACAGGTACGGGCGGAACTTGGTTAACGCCCAGATGACAGCGAGGCATTCCTTGTCGGTCGTTGAGTAATGTTTCTCTGCCTTGGACAGTGCCCGGCTTGCGTAAGCAATCACCTCTCTGCTCCGTCTTGTCTTTGGACGAGTACCGCGCCGAGTCCGGCGTTGCTGGCGTCCGTGTGTACTTCCGTTTCCACTGTTGGATCGAAGTGTCCGAGGATAGGGGGCGACTGGAGTCTTTCCTTCAGTTCGTTGAACGCTTGTTCTTGCTCCTCCCCCACTGGAAGTTCACGTCGTCCTTCGTCAGATGCGTGAGCGGTGCAGAAATCTTGGCGAAATCGCGAACGAAACGTCTGTAGTAAGCGCACAGTCCAAGAAATCTTCTTACGGCTTTCTTGTCTGATGGCTTCGGAAAATCGGCAACAGCGGATGTCTTGGCAGGATCAGGGCTTACACCCTGAGCACTCACGACATGCCCCAGGAATTTGAGCTCGCCGTAAGCGAACCGACATTTTGACGGCTTTAGTGACAGTCCAGCATTCCGGATAGCCTGTAGCACGGCTCGCAAACGTCTCAGGTGCTCGTCGAAGTCACTTGCGAATACCACGACGTCGTCGAGATAGACGAGGCAGCTTTGCCATTTCAAGCCGGAAAGAACGGTGTCCATTACGCGCTGGAACGTCGCCGGTGCTGTGCAGAGTCCGAACGGCATCACTTTAAATTCGTACAGTCCGTCCGGCGTGACGAAGGCAGTCTTTTCACGATCCCGTTCGTCGACCTCGATCTGCCAGTATCCACTCTTCAGGTCCATCGACGAAAAGTATCGGGCATGGCGCAGCCGGTCCAGAGTGTCGTCGATGCGTGGCAGCGGGTAGACGTCCTTTTTCGTTACGGCGTTTAGTCGACGATAGTCCACGCAGAACCGAAGAGTCCCGTCTTTCTTTTTCACAAGGACTACCGGTGAAGCCCACGGGCTGCTTGAGGGCTGGACAATGTCGTCATCGATCATTTCTTGGACCTGCTTCTGGATGACTTCTCTCTCTTTCACAGAGACACGGTACGGCGACCGATGAACAGGGAGCGCGTTGTCTTCAGTGACAATTCGGTGTTTCGCAACGGTCGTTTGGCGCACCTTTGACGACGTGGAGAAGCACTCAGTGAACTCGGCGAGAAGGTCACTGAGCTGCCGTCGTTGTGGGGTAGGCAGGGTTGGGTCGATGTCAAACTGCGAAGGCGGCGTTGTCTTGGGTGACCACGAAGAGGGGTCTTCTGATATTCCGGCGATTGCGGCTGAGTCCGGGAGTTCCTCGGCGTGACCCACGGCGGTGCCTTTCGTAAGGTGCTGGGCCTCCTGTCGGAAGTTCGTTACCAGTGCGACAGTGTGTCCGTCTTGGAGCTCCGCGACGCCTCTCGCGATGCCGATCCCTCTTCCTAGAAGCAACTGGATGCTTCCTTCGAGCAAAACGTCGCCGCAGAAAGTCTCATCAACCCCGACGGGTACGAAAACACTTGACCGCGGTGGTAGGTTCACGTGGTTTGCGAGGACTCGTACCGCGGATGACGTCACTTTGGGTTCCTCCGGTGGTGGAGCAGGTTTTCGTAGCGTCAGCCGGTTTGCTCCGAGGTCGATGACGGCGCCATACTCGCAGAGAAAGTCCATGCCGAGGATAACGTCCCTCGAACAGTCTTGCAGGACGACGAACTTGACAGGGCACGTCTCACCGTGGATCTCGACGCGAGCAGTGCATCTCCCGACCGGCGTGATGAGGTGCCCTCCGGCGGTTCGTATTTGAGGTCCATCCCACGGCGTCGTGACTTTTCGGAGGCGGCGGGAGAGCCTCCCACTCAAGACTGAGTAGTCTGCTCCGGTGTCCACGAGTGCTGATGCGTCGTGGCCGTCGATGACGACGTTTAGGTTATTGGACACCGTTGCAGGGGCGTTGTTTCGGTCTCTGGTAGCGTCACGAGTGGGGGCCCTCCGACGTTCGTGGAGGATCTTGGCGTCGGTCGTCTTCGGCAACTCCACCTCCAGGGGTTGCCGCGCCTAGTTTCCCCGGCGAGGAGCGAGGGGCGACAGGCTTTCACGTCGGGGTCGGTGCATTGGCAAAGCTGGACGTCGCGGCGACGGCGACCGGAACTCTCGGCGGGACGCAGGCTCGGGGGACTGGGGCCGTCGCAGGTACTCGTCGATCTCAGTGGGGCGTTCACCATGACGGGGGCGCGGGTCGTTCGGGTGGAACCCGCGTAGCCCGAGTCGTCGGTATGGGCATCGGCGGTAGATATGGTCCGCTTCCCCGCAATGGAAGCACAGTGGGCGTCGGTCGGGCGTTCGCCACACGTCGGTCTTGCGGGGTGCGCGAGGCTCCGGGCAGGCGTACTGGACCTGGTCGTCGCGGCGGCGGTCGTGCTGCGGCGCAGGAGACTGTCGTCGGGGCGGCGCGACGTAGGTGCGAGGAGGAGGCGGTGGCCGTCGGGCCACTGCGGCGTAAGTCAACGTGGGCTCCCCGGTGGCTGCCTCGGCGACGGGAGCCTCTGGTTGGGTGACTCTCCGAACTTCTTCCCGCACAACCTCGGCGATGGAGAGCGTCGCTGGTCGGCTTGCGGCTGGCAGCAACCGGCGGATTTCCTCCCGGACAACCTCCCGAATGATTTCGCGGATGTCCGTACCAGGAGAGTTTTCGCCGCTAAGCAGAGCGGTTGCAGGGACGCTTGGCTGCCGCTGGTAGTGGGAAGCGCGCGCTTGGAGGGCGCGCTCGATGTTTGTTGCCTCGGTGACGAAGGCGTCGACGGTTGCCGGCGGGTTGCGGACGAGGCCTCCGAAAATGTCGTCTCTCACCCCGCGCATGAGAATTCGAAGCTTCTTTTCTTCGGTAGCCCGAGGGTCGGCGCGGGCACTTAGGCGCAGAACGTCCTCTACGAAGCCGGTGACGCTCTCGTTGGGGCCCTGGGTTCTGGTTCGCAGTAGGTCCTCAGCTCTCTCTCGGCGGTGGTGGTTGATGAACGTAGCTTTCAGACCGGTCTTGAAAATGTCCCACGACGTCAGAGAGGACTCATGGTTCTCGTACCAGTGCTTGGCGGTCCCCTCAAGCGAAAAATAAACGTTGTGTAGGCGCTGCTCGTCGGTCCAGCCATTGTGGCGGGCAACGCGTTCATACTGGTCAATCCAGTCTTCGACGTCTTCGTAGAGTTCACCGTGGAAGGGGGCAGCCGTCCGCGGTGCGACGGGCAGGTAGATGACGGGAGAAGAGGCGGGGGCTTGCGACTGGTTGGCCATCGTCGTCTTCGTTGGCTGCTTGGTCCTGGGCGGCAGAAGTCCGAATTCCGGTTGTAGGTCTTGGGTGCGACGACTCAACCGGATCTCGGTAGTGCCTTCGTTGGTTTTTCGCGGGCTTGGCGTCGGACTTGCACTGCGGGCCCTCGGAGGGGTACGCGGCAGGGGCATGCGTTACCCCGCACCTCCACCAAAATGTCACGGGTAGTGACCAAAAAGATCAATAAATAAACTGGAAGAAATAAACGTTTAATGTGGCGAACTTGTGCCAAAAATAAAGAAGGAAACAAAAGATAACAGTAGAGCGTCGCGGGCGTCGAAGTCGGCGAAAGAGCAGAGTCGAACGCTGGGGCGAAACTGACCCGGCTTGCCAGGCGGAGCCCTTTTGTACACACGTGGGCTTCGGGAACATTCGGCGTGGAAGGTTCGGTTCGTAGAACATTCTAACCTCGAATTAGCAAGGCGGCTCTCGAACTTTCTAGAACTTCACATTACAGCGTCAGCAAAAGGTGTAGGCGCGGCCAGGAATCGAACCCTGGCCTTCTGCGTGGAAGGCAAGCGCGATAACCGCTATGCCACGGGCGCGCTGCCTACTTGGTCAGCTGCGCCCGCGGCAATAGTTACTCCTTGGGGTAGATGTTGCACGAGTGATATCAGACTTAAATTAAATAGCGTCGGACTGAGGACGCCACCCTGTGGGACACCCATACTAACAGTATGATAGGAGGTGCAACCTTCCATTGTATCCATGAATATAGTTCTTTCAGAAAGATAATCTTGGATCCATGCGTATATTTGGCCGCCGATTCCGTGTTCAGATAAAGCCGTTAATATGGCAGCGTGTTGAATGCAATCGAACGCTTTGCTAATGTCGAGAAAAATTGCTATTGTGGTTTGCATTTGTGATATGCCATGTTCTACACAAGTAACTAGGTCTATTACATTATCTGCTGCTGACCGGCCAGGTCTAAAACCAGACATTACTTCAGGGTATATGTTATTAGTTTCTAAGTACCAGTTGAGCCTTGTAAGTATCATTTTTTCCATAACTTTTCCTATACAACTTGTGAGAGCGATTGGTCTGTATGATCTCAAATGTAATTTAGATTGACCCGATTTCAAAATAGGCATAATCTTGGCTCTTTTCCATTCAGCGGGGACTGAGCTATTTGTAAAGGATGTGTTGAATACTTCAAGTAATCTACGCCGTGGAGCGTTCTTCAGTCGAGAAAGGGCAGCATACGTCACTCCATCAGGACCAGGCGAAGACTTTTTCTTGGTATTTTGTAGCGCGCTGTCAAGTTCACTCAGTGTGAATGGCTGATCGAGTCTGGAGTCAGCTTGCACGGGAGTTTTGTGTGGTTTATTATTGTCTATAGATGCGCTGTTTGATACTAGTTTGCAATAGGACTCGGCGATTTCGAGCTCAGTGCAGTGTTCTCTGAGAGCAATGGCTCTGAAAAGGTTGCATTGGTGGTGTGTCTGACGTCTAATTCCACGAACTATTCGCCACATTTTCACAAGGCTGTTTTCGGCGTCTAATGATGCACATATTTCTCGCCATGATTTCCGCGCAAGGGAATCTAAATGGCGTCTGACCTTCTTTTGTGCTCTCCTTTCAGCTCGACGATCTTCAAGAGTCTTTGTTCATTTTGCTTTTCTTTCTGCTCTTCGCCTGATAGCTCGTAGTTTCTCGTACTCTGAATCTATATCATTTCTGTCAATGGGCATTGTTGTTTGGAATGTAGATTTTTTTAAGCATTCTTTTAATATAGGTCCGAGTTCTTCATCCAACGTGGTAGCGGTAATAGACTCGTTTACAAGTTCAGTAAAAGTTTCCCAGTTTGTGGCGGCCAAAGTATGAGTCTTTTTGCGCTGAATAAATCCATTATAAAATATTAGAAGCGGCATATGGTCACTTCCTCTACTTTCAAGGTCAGTAGTCTAGCGAACATTATGGTATTGCTCCGCTGATATGAAAGTTAGGTCTAGTGCGCTGCTGATCTCTCCCCTGTGAAAAGTTGTACTGCCGTCGTTTAAGAGGCATAGATTAATTATTTCACTGATACCAATTAGTGCAGAACCTCGCTTGTCGGCATACCTGCATCCCCAAAGTTCATGGTGAGCGTTAAAATCGCCACACAATATATGAGGGGAGGGAGTCGCCTCTAATAGGGCTTCCAGACGGCCAACATCAAAAGGTACTTGAGGCTGAATATATGCGGAAATGAGTTTATATGTTTTTGATTTGTTTCTTACAATCACGCACGCATATTCGTTCGTTTCATGTGGGGAGACCTCATACTCGGTGGAGACCAGGTCAACCCGGATACCTATTAACGCCCGACTTATCCCGTTTGTCCTTTTTGATGTAATAAACGAATATCCTGAGAGTCGAAGCTTTGAAATATCATCTATTCGAGCTTCTGATATTGCTAGCAGGGGGAAAGAGTGTTTATGCACAAGTTGTTTGAAGTCCGACATTTTTGAGCGAATACCATTTGAATTCCATTGGAAGACAGTAGTTTGATCGAGGATATCATGAAATGGTTCACTTAATTGAGCCAATCTAGAAGATTTGGCGAAATCAAATCTATCAGACTGAGTACTATCGGAGCCCAGGTGTAGTTGCTTCGTCTAAGAAAGCCTCTGACAAAATCAAGAACCATAGTTAAGGCTGTGTTAAGTAGTGAGTCTCTGTTTTCTGATACCTTTCTTCTGTCGGACACATGCTTGGGGATAGAGACAGAGGGAAGATTATCCCCATCAGGGGGTGTGATTCTTTGAGTTGCCGGCTTTTCCCTTGACTACGCATGGTGAACTTCCATAAATTTTGTGGGTGTACTGCCCTGCACATCGTTTTTTGGAGGGGGTTTAGATGGAGAGTTGCCAGTTAAGATATCTCTAAAAGATTTCTTAGGCGCAGAATTCGAAGAACGTTGTGTTTCTCTATTCTCTTGATGTTTTTGCACGTTTTCATAGCGCGTTTCTGTCATAGGCTGCCGTTGTTGCCTTTGCGTAATGGTGTCACTTGCAGGAGCTGTGACAGTCTCAAAGTGCGTTTTGCGAAGCTCAGTTTTTCTCTGCTGTTCAATTCGCACCGGACAAGTGGGTGTAAGTGCGTCATGTTGACTTCCACAATCGATGCATTTTGGATGATCAGCATGACATATTTCTCTGCTGTGCCCCTCCCCGCATCTGGAACAGGTTTCTTCTTTTTCGCAAGTTACGCCTTTGTGACCATAGCGGCCGCAATTTTTGCATTGCAAAGGACGCTCCTCGAATTGCCACACCTGATATCGGACTCGAGATAAGAGCACGTATCTTGGCAGAATGGGTGAGTCAAACGTTATTTTGACAGATGTAGAGTCTCCCAGTCGCCTAATATGGAAGATGGGTATATCTGAAGACATATACTTCTGCATGTCTGAATCAGCGACGTCCTTTTCTACGCCTCGTATTTATTTATTTATTGTACTTTTCCGGTGCCCCTAAACAGCCCGTAGGCCTACATAAGGGTGCACCGTTGACACTTACATGCAGTTTTGCATAAAAAGCATGCACGCAAACACATGCATAATTTGAAGAAACAAAAACGTGAAATAAAAATGTAAATGAGAAAAAGTGCATAAAGTTGAAAACAACACTGTTTGCTAAAAAGACTGATACAAGAGAGCGTCACATTATAAAAGCATTAGCAGAGACCGCATACTAAAACTTTCCCGCAAAAAGATATCTACTTCGGGCGTGTTTGCGACATTTGACATGTTAAAATTATACTGGATACGTTCAATGGGTCTCAAGTATGACGCCTACTGCAGCAGATCGAGGTCCTGGTTCGTGCGCCCTAACGTCCATTCCACAAAGCTTAGTGAGTTGCAGCAGTGCTTTGGTAGCGAGCGAGTTTCGTGTGTCTACTGCGATGAGATTAAGCCTTTTGTTTGGACGTACCATTAGGATGCACTCCGGGCAGTGGAGTTCGAAGGCGTCGGAGACTTTGTTCATGTTCAATTTCATCAAGGATTGTTCAGGATTGGTTGGAGAGAAGATCACAGTGAGACCTACCGGGTGCTCTGGAGTCTGTATGGCGGATTTTGAGATGACACTGTCACTGGAGTGGCGGCGCTTCTTGTTCGTGATCAAGATGAATCCCTCTTGGTCGTCAGTGATTTGGAGATCCATATCCATGGTGGTAGATTCAAGTTGGCTCTGCGTTGGGTCAGCTTGCGTGAGGGCAATTGACGAAGACAAATTATTTGTCGCTGTTGAGGGGTTCAGCCCTTGCTGCTGATTTGCCTGGGACGAGTAGGAGTAGTCTTCGGTGGATTTCGAAGGTGTGATTTCTGCATCAGGCATAGTTTTCTTCATCATGCATGCCCGTCACCGAAAAGCTGTAGTTTGTCTGTGGAACAAGCTGGAGAGCCGGAAAGAACTTGCTTTTGAGATGAAAAGGCAAGTGAAAAGCCGAGGGAAAATTGCGACCTTGTTTTCATGCACGCCTTCTTCCCGGCGATATGTGCTACCCTGCATATCGTAGTCCTCTTTTTAAAATTTTGCGTTTAGCGTTTCTGAAAAAAAAAATAACTACAGAGACATGTTTGCCTTTAATATCAAAAACGTAATTTTAATATACATGTTTTACTGATTGAAAGATAATGTTAGTGTAATCAAGATTGATTATTTTGGTAAATAAAATTTAGCAGCGTTTGAGTTCAGTAGACGTTGATCAGTTTTATCTAAGTCAGCAAATATCATACTAGCAAGTTTTTTGGAGCTTTTATGACAGATTGCGCCATCTCTTGAGTTGTGACCAAAATTGATGAACTACTTGTTCAGGAAAGTTCCTAGGGTGGTGTTGATTTTGTCCTTGAGCATTGCGCAGCCATGACTGACCTTCACTTTCTCTTTCTCTAATTTGGTACGCTTCACTTTATTCGTGTAGTCGCGATACCGGTTATTGAATTTTATACATAACAGCGTTATGTCCAAAAAGTTGTCTTGGGCATTATTCGTTTCCATCTCATAAATCTCATAACCCATTTTCGCAGCTGGGCATCTCAGTGACGTAACAGGAAGCCTGTTGTTGCGACTCAAATCTGACTCTCGGGAAAACGGCCTAATGAAACCCTTACCCTTGAAGTGCGCTACCAAAAGCGTTGTACTATGGGCTGAACCACGGTGGAAGAAATACATTTAGGTGATGACTCTCTGTCTCACGCGGCGACCACATTATGTTCGGCGCGCGAGCGCGCTTTACGCGCACGGCGATAGATGGCGCCCAAGTTTAGAGGGGCTTGTGAACAAAATTTTGCATTCTTTACTCGGTCCCTGTGTACTGTGTCCTGAAATGATGGATTTATGTTGGAGCACTGGCACTGATTGCCTTTTCCCCCGTGCGGTTCCTGTTTTTTTAAACGAGAACATTCCGATGATAGCTTAACGTGACAAAAATACTTGTATAAATATAAAACTTCCCGGCATAATCTACTGCGCCTTTAATAATTTAGAGTAATTTAGAGTAAACCGCTGGGTCGTGCTCGCATGTTTTGTCAAACAGCATGTTTAGTAACAGTTCCGTAAATTGTTTACACACATTGCGTGGCTTTATAGGAGGACGGGTGATTTTTTCCACCCTGCTCCTGCCTCCTTATTGAAAATATGAATTCTAATAATGGTACATAGTGGGGCCAAAATAATTATTTACATGCGCATAAACGTTATAGCATTACAAATGGTTTATACATACAATGTCAACTTGTACTGTGGGACATACAAACCTTGTGAGCAGAAAAAAATTATATTCATGATGACATAGTGACTGAAATGATGACACAGTATGATGACATACTGATTGACATGATGACACAGTGACTGAAAGTCAAACAATAGTACCGGTTATAGGACATAAATCACTTTTCATCTGTAAAACAAATACCTGACAAACACTTTCCCTTTAAATTGTACACAAGAGCTGAATTCACTGCATACTACCAAAGAACGCAATCTCCTACATCCTGTGTTTCTCACCCATGCTCTTAAACTAAGACGAGCGCTGCTTTGCTGGTTTCTTCTTTTCTTGAGCTTGTTTGTTCATACTCATGGTAATATGCTGCCAGTCTTGTCGCATTCGCATGCTGAAGTAGTAGTGGAGCAACTGGGCACCTGTTTCTGCTTTGTGTTCAGCGCATGGAAACGTTATTGTGCATATGTCAAGAACACTGTCGATTGTGTCCCAGTAGACAGTCTGGTGGCTTTTATTTTCCACGAAGAACTGTTCCGCTTTCTCAGTAGCTGGAAAAGGTTCTTGTTGGGGTGTATAAGGCCTCCTCTGTTCTAAACGTTTGTCAGTGCTGCTTCAGCAGAAGTGTTTTCGTCGATGCTGAAAGCGGATCGGCATGCAGGGAAGCATGTAGCTTTTTTTCATTTTCACACTCAAAAACCCAGTTACGCAATATAGTATGCAGTCCACAGCCTTGGTTTCTTCAGCCTTTTCTGTCAGGACATCTTCGCATTCCCAGTCTTCGACAGAAATTAGACTGTGAATTTTGATGTTCACTTGGTCAACGAGATGAGGAGACTAGATAGTAACTTCCGATCTGCCCTCGGGATTGCACGACGCCACTGCTCCAGGCGAGCGTCATTCGATTGAGCTTTCAACAAGGACACTTGCTCTGCACAGTTCCGGTACCCCGAATTGCAGTTGGTATCGAAGCACGTCTTTCCCATCCTTATAGCATAACTTCTTCGGGTTAAGGCTCACCTTCGTGCACGATAATGACACCATTGATCGACACAGCAACAAAGCAAAACATGAGTCCAGCCACTAGCCGCACACCACCACCACACCGCGAAAAAGGCAAGCAAGCTACGCCCCCGAAACCGTGGCCGCCGAGGAGGGACCTCATACCCACGGTGCTCACACCTCAGCGCCCTCCGCGGCGGCGCGGAAGTAACTATACTTCTTTTCACCTTATGTTGCACCGCAGCGAAGGCTGGAAGCGCGAGCTCATAGCGTTGGCAGCCGCTCTTAAGTCACGAGAGCTTCTGCCGCCGAGATGTGCCCCAGAGCAAGGAGGTCGCGCTTGTAGCCTTTTCTGCGGTACATCATAAGGAGACAGAGTATACTCCGGGTTCGCTAAACTCGTCAAACACCAAGTTGGGGCCGAAGTTCGCGGAGCGTGCTGATTGGACTCTCGCGACGATGGCGTCACGCGTAACGAGATGTCAATCATCCAAGCTCTCTCGGTGCTCGAATTCCAGTGAGAATGTGAAACACAAAGTCGCAGAGAGCTTCATCGGAGCGCGCGCGAGCAACACCGTTGGGCCAGGCGATTGAATAGCTGCACTTATGACGTCGCTCCCGCGTGTCCCTACATCCCTACGCCGCGTTAGATTTAATAATACGTAGATTGTCCCTAGGCGGGCTGTAAATGCTCTGAACTTTCTCGTCTGAAGATCGTTGTTTGTGGAAGTTATTGGTGACGACAAAGTGACATTTCACAACTTTGGGAAGGAGTTATTTGAGGCAAAAATCTTCGCTTCGGAATCAAGGCGAAGATTGAACTTTGTGATATTGTGGAGCCGTGCGCGGTGTACGCGGCTTTAGAGCTCATCTTCCGGAACTCTCAACAACGCTACCGGGTCACCCAAGCTCCGTGTGTGGACTGACGTCGGAAGTGTGTGAGAGAAGAGGGGGCGACGAGGGATGGAGAGAGAAAACCTAAGGAAGGGAAATATAAAAAAAAAGTGCAACCAACACACACACACACAAAAGGGAGTCAGGAAGGTCCGTAGAAATTGTTTGGGAAAGAGGAAGAGAGAGAGAGAGGGGTGATGGTAGTGAAGAAGGGGATATCCCTTCCCCCGAATTTTTAGGACGCAGCTCTCAAGCGCCTGTTTCGGGCTTGAGCAACGTCGCCGTCGGCGGCGGCGCCGCCGTCTGCATAACTGCGCGTGTTGCATTATGAGACGTTTCCCCGCTAAATTTAGCGGGGAAATTGACGGCATGTCACCTCAACACCAATTCAGTTTCCCCGCTAAATGGGAGGGGAGCAGGAGAGGAGGAGGGGAAGGTACGGAGGAATGTGGAAGTGCATACCCTCCTCCTCCTCCTCAAGTGCTGCGCTATAATTCGACGTTACAGAGAACTGCAAACGTATTTCATATTTTAATGCGAATAGCATTTTAATGCGAATAGCATTCTTTGGATACTTCACGCACTTTTCGTCTATGTATCTATCTATCTATCTATCTATCTGGCTATCTAACCTCTTACGCCGCGGGTCGATAAATAAATAAAAAAGACCGGCGCCGGCTGGGATTCGAACCGTTGACCCTTTGATCAGCTGGCAGACGCGCTAACCGCAGAGCTATGAAGGCAGTCATTCAACGCACTCTAAACACTTCTTTATATCTTTACCATAGGACGCGCTTTACAGCGCTGTCACAGCTACCGGTGCGCGCGCGTTCCATGCACGAGGGCTCATTCCGCTCTCGTGAGGCTGAGCACAGCCGCTAGCATCACCCTCTCCCGAGCGCGGGAGAGGGTGAGCTAGCGGCCGTGCTCAGCCTCACGAGAGCGGAATGAGCCCTCGTGCATGGAACGCGCGCGCACCGGTAGCTGTGACAGCGCTGTAAAGCGCACCTATGGTAAAGATATAAACAACCGTTTAGAGTACCGTTGGTTGAGACTAGCTGAGACGCCAGAAAGTCTGGTCGGTACCATTTTGAGTGTTTGTGCGTATGGCGCGTGCTTTGCTCGCCTTCCTAAGTGACACAAACGCACGTGCTGGGCTGCGGAGATCGTGCGGAGGGCTGTGAAAGTGTCAACAAATTTAGAATCGCCTCAAGAGTGGGCTGGCGTATCTAGAGTGTGCCGGCCACCTGACGAACGCGCATAACTCCGCACCGTTTGATGCTATTCGCATTAATGTAGATAATCATTCCCAAAGGATGGGTTCTGCTGATTTTTTTTATTAAAACTCCCTGAAATGCTATGGTCAGGGGCTATGGCGATATCCCCCCCCCCACCCCTTACACCTTCATGCCCCTTGCCCCCTCTTTCGACGCCACTAGGGAGGGGGTGATGACCCCCTCCCCGTCCTCCTGTTTCGACGACCCTGCTAGAGGCGTTCCAAATGAGCAATGACGAGGAACAGCACAGCGTGCAATTTTTGAAATAATGGTTCTAGATATTCTGGAATTAAAACGGTTTGCGTTCCACGAACTCACAGGCGGCCATAACAGACTTCCAAGCGAGAGGCTCGTGCCTGGGCTCGTTGTATGCAGGCGCGTTCAGTGACATCTTTTCATAGTTCATACCTATGACGTCAGGGTCACGATTATCAGTTGTGAACGGCAAACTTGATGGTGCCTGTTCAAGTCGACGGTGACAAGTTTGGTTGGGTACGATGAAAGCTTGGTGTCTTCGCGTTCTCGAAACATCACCGTCAATATTGACAACCTGACATGACTCTCATTTCCGTTAAAGAACGCATAATTAATCCCAGTTTGGCTAATCTTTGAAAGTCTACCATAAAATGGTTTTATTCCGCCGATGGGGGAGACAACTGCCCAGAAGCGAAATCCGTCCGAAAGTGGACAATCCTACTCGGCTGGTTGTGACCTAGCCACGTCGCCGAAATAAATAAAAGGAACAACAGGGACGCTTTTTAGTAAAGGCTGCTTTATCGGCGGAAATAAGAACGATATCAGACTATCAACTTCGACGGTGTTAATTTTAGAATGCAATTACCCAAGCATCCATCATAGAGACAATCAAACATCTCGGTCGCAGCCACGGTCGCAGCTTATAATCTTTCTCGTGACGTCACACGTATGAACCACGGCTGTCTCCACGCGCTCTTTCGTGCAGCTCTTGTTCGGAGCCTAGGGAGTTATAGGGATTTTTCGCCCCTTCAATGAGAAACGTCACGAAGATACACGGATCTGCGGGTTTGTGAGAAAAGAAAACTTCGCGGCAATCTTTCGGCTCCTCCCCCCACTATGTCATAACACAAAGAAAGTTGTATTTGACGAGTTTAGCGACCCTGGTTCGATGCTAGCTCCGAACACGATCTGGTCGCTCGCTCCTCGCGGGAAGAGCGGCCAGAGTCACCACCTAAATGTATTTCTTCCACCGTGGGCTGAACTAAGCGAAACCCTTCCCAGGTCGTCTTTGTTTTGATTATTTTTTTCTTCAATCTATTAAAATAGAGGAATGTCAGGCGATCAACATTGACGGTGTTAGTTTAATATGCGACTACTCCAAGCTTCCACAGCGCTTTTTACATCCACCGTAAATATGGTCCTTTGCAACAAATGATAAGCAGCCCGGATCACAACTCGCTTCTCTTTCGCTCTTTCAGGAACCCGCAATCAGTGTTGCGAAATAAAAATAAGCGAAATGATTAGTGCTTCCCTGCAATGTTATTCGCAACTTTCAAGACCTATAGGGGGCGCACTAGTGCCTATTAAAATGGCTGTCATCTGGATGATCATCGTGGAACAGCAGTACGAAGCTGGGTCTGCGACGCGTGAGTAATTCTAGTTTTGCTTTATACGAGCAGTATTGGAGCCTTCGTTTATTTTTTCCCGCCAGGAAGGTGTTGGTTGGTTTCTTGTGAAGCCGATCATTCAGGATCAAGGGAGCACGATTCTCGCACCGCGGTACCACCATCGCTGAAAGTTGCGAATTCAATGGACGGGCTTGAAAGCGGCTTTCCTTACGGCCTTCGCTCTCGCCAAGGAGCAACGAAACTCTTTTAGCCGCGGGGGTACGAGCACACTACCTTGCCCTGTATTGCCTCACCATCCTGAACAACTGTTCCCCGGTGACTGCGATTCAATATATGTGACAATATGCTTATCGGAAATAACAGTATTTAGGCGACTGAATTATGTTTCAGCTTACGATGATTAAACGCTTGTCTCTAGAAACTCGCTTCTTCAGAAGACAAAAAGGAAGAGGTGTTCCGCATAAGTCCCTGCAGGCAGGATGCGTTGTGACCTGTGGGTCTAATTACTCTAGAAAATTGTCCAACTCAACCCCGAAGCTAGGACGCCAAAACGGTAAAATAGAGATGTATCTCAGAAGGAATTAAAGCGCTATAGGAAGGGTTAGGGTGCCTACATGTCTGTCCGTCTCAGGGTAAAGACATCCATTGTTGCCCTGAATGTGTCAGCGCGTGACGTTCTCGCGCACTCGGTGCGTGACTTGGGCGGTAAAATGGCGTCTATGCATTAGCCAAATCTACGCGCTCGAGCTGAGTGACACCGGATTGCGCGCAGTTCAAAATGCATAAAAAAACGATTAGGCGGAAAAATGTTTGAGATGTCACAACTCAAGCAAAAGCGCGCGTGTTTATGAAGGCACTCTAGTAAGGGTATGGTTACAGCGATCCCTTCGAGCTGCGGCCGCAGGAAGCAACCACTCACCGTGCAAAGGCCGTAAGAGATAGCACCTGTTTACTCTAGCCCGGCCATGGTTCTTCCAACTGCTGAACGAGGCAAGAGCTTGTTAATTAGCACACATGGCTTTAAGCCTAAACAGATGAAGAGAATATCGCGGTGGGGAAAAATGCGCCGCAGAAGCTAGGAATAGTCGACTCAAACCTCACCGCCGCCCGTTTCGATCTAGATGAGCATCGTACCGGCGTGCTAAATTTGTCGCCCACATCGGAGACACCAAGCGCCTCTTGGGGTAGTTTAACGTTCGGCTGCCTAAACATCCAACAACAAATTACGGTGTATTCTCACAAAGAAGGTTTTCTACACAAAAAAGACCTGACGTCATCGCTTTTCGAGGTCACGTGCGCCGCCTCATGAATACTTGCTAATCCCCGCATTACGCCACTCCGCCAAGAATTGGGGATTGTCCCACCGTTCTGGCGAGAAAGTAATTAACATGGCTTCGAACGGCACTTACGATGTTGTGTAAAAAGTCGTATTTTCGCCCACACTGTGGGAAGAAACGAAAGCGATAGCTGTAGCAAGTCGCACCATGCGGGTGGAATGGCGCCGTCACGTACCTCTGGACGGAGGTGCGACGTGGTTAGTTGTCATAGACGTCGTGGTTGGTGTCGTGGGTGCCACTGACGACTGCAACCAGTGACCCGCTAAGTAAGTGGGTAAGCGCGGTGCAAGTTTCTAAAACCATCCAACATTACGCGTAGGAACTGAATACTGCCAAAGAGGATTTCGCATAACCCGAATAATGTTTGAACACAAGTCTTTCAAGCAGACGACACGATGATTCTCGCTTCATCGCGCAAGGGTCCTTTTCGCAGTAAGCTTCTCCGCATGCGCGCACCCCCTCCCTGGCCTTGCTTCCCACTGTCGCCATTTGCGCAGGGCAAAGTTCCGGTCGACCAACATATTCAGCATCTACCTTTGCGCGTTCTTTTTTTGGCCACTCTTGTTTGGGTATGCGCTAGTATGGGTCATAAAAGGCAACTAAGATCAATACAACTGCACGATGTCAATATATTCTGACGGGCGCAGACAAGTTGGGCTTGGTAGTTCGAAGACAACTCCGGAGACGGCGCTCGTTACTGGAAAAATGTCTATTCTTGGTGGGGCGCATCGGCTGCCCTCTTCGCTTGCTTCGCGTGGCACGGCGGACGGCAAGTCCCGACTACCCTCACCTCGCGGAAAGATGGGAAAGAAGAAGGGTTTTTCTAGAGTGCCTTCATACACACGCGCGCTTTTGCTTGAGTGGTGACATCTCAGCCATTTTCACGCCCAATCGTTTTTTTATGCATTTTGAAGTGCGCGCAATACGGTGTCACTCAGCTCGAGCGCGCAGCTTTCGCTAATGCATAGACGCCATTTATCGCCCAAGTCACGCACCGAGTGCGCGAGAGCGTCACGCGCTGGCACATTCAGTGCAACAATGGATGTCTTCACCCTGAGACAGACAGACATATAGGCACCCTAGGTTTTTCCATTATTCAGGCGCGCGGCGATAACAACGGACGAGGAAAAAATCTCTGCAAAGTGTCGCCCATAAAGTTATCGCTTTAAAAGCATAGTGGAAGTTTGAAGTCATCGCCTTCCTGCACCAACAGCGTCCAGGTTGACAGCCTGAGATTCGGATTAATTTTCCTTTCATCGACGGAAATAGGAGCAGCGTCGGACTGTCAACTTGGACGTTGTTGGTCTAAGAATGCAGCGACTTCAAGCATCCTCCATGCTTTTCACGCACATCATATAAGTAATTGATCTCATTGTTCGACGCCACCTTCTTTTCTCGCCGCAGCGATGGGACTTTCTCTTAGAAGGGAACAGTTTGTCCTCGGGTCCCTGCAGAGTACGGGGAGTAGCAAGCATCAATGACGTGACCCACATAACTTCAAAACACAGTGACGTATATTCCTCTTCCTGGAAAAAGTCTCCGTAGTATGAGCACGCCACAGGGCAATGTCACACCGCAAACGTTAACAGTGTTGGTGAAATAATGCGACGTCTTCAAGCTTGCCACATGCTTTTTGCACACGCCATCGAACTTGTCGTTCGACGCCATCTTTTTTCTCGCGGGAACGATATTGCAATCCTCGGCTATCTGCGGAGTACGGCGATGAGCAAGCATCGGTGATGTGGCGCACGTGACCTCGAAGCGCGATGACGTTTGCTCCTCTCTGTGGAAGAAATCCCCGACGTGTGAATACGCCGTTAGGAGCTTCACCATAAGATATAGTTGGCAACGTGGGAAAGCCGGTTTTGCATTCAGTGCTGCACAAAACTAACTTCGACATTGCGAAGATTTAGCGTGGCATTCCCCCAAACTTACCGTATTCACACGCCGACATTGTTCAGAAAAAAGTTGGCCTTCGTTCGTTGAAGACTCGACAACGATCGAGGAGTCAAGCTTGCACCAAGGAATTTGACATGTAGGTGCACAAATAGCACAGAGAGTGCCAAAAACGAACAATCTCGTGGCGGCGTTAAATTAAGGGAACACTGTTCTTTTTCTGGGTGTACGCACATTTACACCAGCTCGGAGCACGTGGAGCGAAAGCTCGCGCTGCAGAACCCAGGATACTGGGTTCAATTCCCGCCCCTGCCCGTTTCGATCTGGATGAGCATCCTACCGGCGTGCGATCGTGTATCACTACTGCGTGATGCAGGTTAAAGACCCCCAGGCTAGCAGTTGTACTGCACTGGCTAAATTGCTCATCTACAGCTTGGAGGCTCGTCGCCCTTGGAGGCAGACCAAGTTCTAGGCTGTATGAACATACACACAACCCAATTTTTTGTATGCACATTTTCATTTACAAAAGGATGAAACAAAGATAAGAAGTCTTTATCGACCCATTAGGTTTAGCGGGCGTGGAAAAGGGGCAGTTAGAAAAGTGTGAAATATCGAGATAGGCTTCTCGGCGCATCAATAATAACTTGTTTGGCCCAAGTGCCCTGATAGCCCGCATAGGACTTTCAGAGGATAATATTAATTCGCTTTTTATTGTCACAAGACAATTTAGTAGATGCAAATTTTATCTAATTCGGGCACAAGTTTAAAGTCGAATTTTAATAAAATAAATACCATGTTTTAGCCGAATTCCTGAAATGAACGACCGCGCAATTGGCAAGCTTGGCGGATTTTCGTTTTGCAGTTATTAATCATTAAAGTCGCTGAGGCGAAACCTGGGCCGGCTTGCTAGAACAGCGTCTCAGCTGAGACTGGGTGAAAGAAAGCACTGCCAAAGCCTGCGCACGAGCTGAGCGGGACTGAAGCTGCGTCTCAAGACCCTCGCGCGCCCCAGCCTTTGCAGTGCTTTCTTTCACCCAGTCTCAGCTGAGACGCTGTTCTAGCAAGCCGGCCTGATGTTTCTTCAACCTGTAGGAGACCGCATGTTTGACCGCTCGCTATTCTTTCACTTCTAACACTTCTGCATTAGAACTCTTCTGTGATACTTTCAAAATAATGTAATAGTAAAAAAAAGTCTAACTTTATTTTTTCACTGACGTTTCGCAAAGATTGGCAAGTTCTTACATGTGGCATACATAAGGTATATTAAGAAACTTGACATCACCAAAAATGATGAAACCTAGCCCTTTTAGTTAATATGAATTCAATAATATATATACATAATAAAATCCGTTATATACATGGCTGTTCTCTCAAAACATTTGAAGGATATTTTTAAACTTAAAAAGGAACTACGCATTCTCGAACGCTCATTTTCCGCCCAAATTTAGCGGTAGTGGTCCGAAGCAGATGTTAAAGTTTCAGCCCTAACCTGTACTTTATTCAACAGGAATTCGAGATTTTCTGAAATTTGTAATGGGAAAATGGCAGCCGACAGAGCTCTCGAATACATAGAGCTCCATGTATCCAGTTACCGAAAACTGGCTAAAATCGACCCAACTTTCCCGTTGAAATTAAAAAAAAACCTATTAATTTGGGAAGAATATAACGGTTAGTGCTGAAATTTCGGCATATGTTTCGAGCGCTGGCGCTACATTTTGGGCGGACAATAAACGTTGGGTGATGTGGAGTTTATTTTTGCTGTAAAAATAACTAAATATTTTGGGGGACTCGCCGTATATCTGAAGTAGCAAATATTTTCAAGAACAAAATTTAAAACAGAATTTCTTTAAAAAAATTGGTTTTGCTTAGTGTTTTTGTAAGATTTCGCTCTATCAAAAAATATAAAAAGAAAATATGACAGGTTTGTATGATTGCGATTGAAACTTAAAACTTATCAGTTGTGCGTTGTGACAGTGTCATCGTATAGGTGATATTGTCACGAATTAAGGCGACGAGAAGGCGAATAGTGAACTGAAGATAAAGATTTAATGGGCGAACTTGTGCCAACCAAAAATAAGTAAAGAACGAAAGAGCGTCGAGGCAGGAGAAAAGCAGGCGGCGATTCGGCGGCGAATCAGAGAGCGTGCGAGACTGCTTCGACAAGGTCGCGGGCAGCTGCTTATCTAGAGTGCGTCGTTATCTCGAAAGTTCGGCAAAGAAAGTTCGAGCGTCGCGCGCTCGGGACGAGGATGAACTAGCACTTTCGAGAACAACAAAGCAAAGGGAAAGTTACAACTATACTTCGTTTCACCTTCCGTCCAGACGGAGCGGATGCTACGAGGGAACGGGACCAATCAAGCAGGGTCAAAAGGGCAAATCACTAGGCTTGTTCTGTTTATGATTGGTTCAGCGATGAAAAACAAGACAGAAACATTACGAACACCATGATGGTGCCCTTTTGACGCTGTCTGATTCGTCATATAATCTCGTAGCATCGGCTGCTTCTGGACGGAAGGTGAAACGAAGTATAGTCCGAGAATGAATGGGAATCTTCTAGAAGACCGTGACCGAGCGTTGCTTTCTTGGCTCTGCGGGCGGCATTATCCCCCTTTTAAAAGTGCATCGTCCCGATGCAACGTGAAAGGAAAACAGAAATGGCTAAAAAATTTACGGTGAAACAAAATAAACATGCAGTATCGCAATCCTATGGTGCGTAGAACGGCTTAAGTCGAACGACGTGGACGACTTCGGGTCGTGGCTGGCGGCGTCCTGATGGTCGGGTTCCGTCGGGGAGCACCTCGTAGTTCAAGTCCCCAAGGCGGCGGATGACCTTGTAGGGTCCGAAGTAGCGTTTTAACAGTTTTTCGCTCAGTCCGCGGCGGCGAATGGGCGTCCACACCCACACCCTGTCTCCGGGCTGGGACTCCACGTCGCGGCGACGAAGGTTGTACCGACCAGCGTCGACACGTTGCTGGTCCTTTATGCGAAGGCGGGCTAGCTGGCGTACTTCTGCTCGTTGGGTGACAAGCTGGGCGTCGTCGGTGCTGTCGTCCGTCGGGTCGTGGGGCAGCAGGGCGTCGTTCGTCATCGGCAATACCACCTCCCGGTATTGCCGCACTCAGTTTTCCCGGCGAGGCAGGTGAGACAGGCTTTCTCGGCGGGACCTACGATGAGGCGATGCAGGGCGTTGTGGGGACGGCGATAGGAAACCGCGGCCTGGAGACGGCCCCGGGGATGGTGAACGGCGGAGGTATTCGTTGATGTACCGAGGTCGCTCGCCGTAGCGTGGTCGCGGGTCGTCGGGGTGGAAACCGCGTAGCCCCAGCTGTCGGTACGGGCAACGGCGGTAGACATGGTCAGCTTCCCCGCAGTGGAAACAAAGCGGGCGCCGGTCGGCCGTTCGCCACACGTCGGTTTTTCGCGGCGAGGGTCGCTCTGGTCGGACGAGCTGCCGATCTTCGCGTCGTTGGGAGTACTGCGGCGCTGGAGGGTCACGTCGTGGTGGCGCCGTAGCTTGGCGGGGAACTTGCGGTGGTCGTCTGGCCATGGCTGCGTAGGTCAGCGTCGGTTCCTCGGAGGCTGGCACGTCGACTGGAGGTTCAGGCTGCAAGGCCCGCTGTACCACGTCGCGTACAATCGCGGCGACCGACAGCGACGCCGGGCGCTCAGCAGCGGGGAGCAGCTTTCTAAGCTCCTCTCGGACGACGTCCCGGATAACGTCACGGATGTCCCGGGTACGGGCGCCGATGTCATCATTAAGCAGCGTGGAGGCAACGACGCCGGGATGTCGTTGGTAGAAGGAGGCGCGTGCTTGGAGGGCGCGCTCCATGTTCGTTGCCTCCACGACAAACGCTTCGACGGTGGTCGGCGGGTTGCGGACGAGGCCCCCAAAGATGTCGTCCCTCACCCCGCGCATGAGGACACGCAGCTTCTTGTCGTCGGCGGCTTGTGGGTCGGCACGCGCGCTCAGACGCAGAACGTCTTGAACGAAGCTGGTGACGCTTTCGTTGGGGCCTTGCGTCCTCGTCCGAAGGAGGTCTTCGGCTCTCTCCCTTCGGTGCTGACTGGCGAACGTCCCTCTGAGCTCTCCTTTCATCTGGTCCCATGACGTAATCGAGGTTTCACGATTCTCGAACTAGTGTCGCGCCGTTCCCTCGAGGGAAAAATAAACGTTTTGCAGACGCTGTTCGGGAGTCCATTGGTTGTGCAGCGCCACCCGTTCGAATTGCTGCAACCAGTCTTCGACGTCTTCGTAGATCTCGCCGTGGCAGGACGTCGGCGTACGAGGGGCGACGGGCAGGTAAACGACGGGGGCGGCAGTCGGGGTCTGCGACGACTGAGGGTCCATTGTCGGCTTCGTCGACTGGTTGGTCTCCTGCGGCAGCAGACCGAATTCCGGGGCAACCCTTGAAGACGGCGGCTGGCACGATGCTCCGCGTCTTCAACGGAAGGTCGTCGGGAAATTGGGCTTGCTGAGCGAGTTCTTGTAGGAGTACGTTGCACGGGTTTCATACCCCGCACCTCCACCAGAAATGTCACGAATTAAGGCGACGAGAAGGCGAATAGTTAACTGAAGATAAAGATTTAATGGGCGAACTTGTGCCAACCAAAAATAAGTAAAAAACGAAAGAGCGTCGAGGCAGGAGAAAAGCAGGCGGCGATTCGGCGGCGAATCAGAGAGCGTGCGAGACT
>JAZHYW010020427.1:0-35208 GCA_037355805.1 Ixodes ricinus
GTGAAACTAGGTATCACCCTATATTTTATTAAAAATCAACTTTTAAATGAAACACCCAACAATATTCTTTTCTTAAATCTGCACGGCTTTCGACTTGCAATGTGGTTGGGCTTGTGCAGTTTTGTTTAATTTAAATATTTTTAAACACATTTTGTAACATTTTAACGTTTTTGGTGTTTTATTAAAAAATATCTAACTGCACCGGGGACTCAATAGAACCTTTTACCGGCTGCCCTGCAGGTATATAATCTATAAAAAAATTGAAACCACTCAATTAAATATTTTGCAGTAAAAAAATTCTGAAGTTGCCAAAAGTGCGTTTTGACTTGGTTTTAACACATAAACAGCCGTTAATTTCACCCTGAGGTTGTCCAAGTAAAAAAAAACAAAATATGGTGGGTTTAGAAGAACAATCGATTGTCTTTCGATTATGAAGGTTTAATCAAATTGATTTTTGTTTAAAGCGAGAGAACTATTTTTGAAGTTACGCGCACCACAATCCGGCGTCGCTTCTTAACGCCTCTTCGCCACACAGCACGCCACCTGCGACGATAGCTGACACGATTAGGTCCAAAGAAAGAACGGAGTTTTCTGCCGCTTCCCCTTGTCCGTCTTTTCAGCTGCAAGGAAAGAAACGGCAGGCATCGTGTTGATAATCGGAGGTGCCGCCAGTGCGTAGCCATAGCAGACCCGTTGTGCCCTTCCGAGGGCGACTCATCGCACTCCGAAACGCGATGCCTAATCGACGGACGGCATCAGCTGGCGTGGACCTCTCCTAAAAGGGAAACGCGACAATATCGCCGCGAAATCTAGCCGCCGCGCATACTGCGGTTAAAAGCGGAACTATTCAGCGACGCAAGAATTAGCCGTTTCAAAGCCTATTTAAACACAAACGAGGCGTGAGCCTCCAGCGGTGCGCATTCTTTAACACTACATCGCCTAGTCGTTTGAGATTGCCCATGCGCTGGGCTTTTGTGTTGCTGTTTAAATAGTGTCCTGACGTTGACAATATAGAGTGATTGCGATGTGTACGTAAGAAATAGCAAGCTTACTAGTGGATGCTCTGACCCAACAGCGCTAAGCATCTGCTGATATCAACACAGTGGAAGACCACAGGAGGACACAGCCGCGCAAAACAGTCGAAAGAGGAAAATCCATAAAGCAACAAAAGTGGAAAAAAGCTTCTTCCCGCCGAGATCTACCCGACAACTCAAAGTCCTGCTGTCTACCTGCGTGCGCAAACCGTGAAACCGTCGCACGCTTTGTCAGGCTCGAGGGTGGCGTGCTGTGCACAGAAGAGGCGCAAGAAACGACGCCAGATTGCGGCGTGAGAGCTCAACTTCAAAATGTTTTTTTCCTCTTTAGAACAAAATTATTTTATTTAACTTTCAAGAACAAAAGGCAATAAACTCTTCTGTAATATTCACCTTGTTTCGTATTTTTCTTTGGGCCAAATCAAGGCAGAATTTACGGCTCTTGAAACGGCAAAACGCAATTTTTCACAAATTTCGCTGTTTTTCTGCGTGATATTTACTTGTACAACCTGAAACTTTAATTTTTTTGTGCAGTATACCTACAGGGCTGTCAATAAAAATTTTACAGTCACCTTCAGCAACGAGATAGTTTGTAACAAAACTATCAAGAATGCTAAAGTTCTTACATGTTCCTTTTTTAATTGGTTCAAGCCAATATGCATGATGCTTATTACATAGCAATCCAAATACAGTGTGGTTTTCAGGCAAAAATATTCCACCTTTTTATAAATATATCTTACTTCTGATGGAGAAGTCCACGTCACCTGACGCATTGAGAAGTCCACGTCAGCTGATGCCACCCGTCGATTAGGAATCGCGTTTCGGAGTGTGAGGAGCCGCCCTCAGATACAAAGGGCACAACGGGCCTGCTATGTCTACGCACTGGCGGCACCTCCGATTATCAACACGATGCCCGCCGTTTCTTTCCTTGCAGCTGAAAAGACGGACAAGGGGAAGCGGCAGTAAACTCCGTTCTTTCTTTGGACCTAATCGTGTCAGCTATCGTCGCCGGTGGCGTGCTGTGCGGCGAAGAGGCGTTAAGAAGCGACGCCGGGTTGTGGTGCGAGAGTTCAACTTCAAAAATTGTTTTCTCGCTTTAAACAAATATTACTCTGATTAAACTTTCAGAATCAAAATACAATCTATTGTTCATCCAAACCCACCATATTGTGTATTTTTACTTGGACCACCTCAGGGTGAAATAAACGGATATTCATGCGTCAAAACGCACTTTTTGGCAACTTCAGGACTTTTTTTTACTGCGAGATATTTAGTTGAGCGGTTTAAACATTTTTTATAGATTATATACCTGCAGGGCAGCCGGTAAAAAGTTCTATTACGTCCCCGGAGCAATTAAATATTTTAAATAAAAAATAAAAAAGTTTAAAAAAATTGTGTTTTTAAAAATGTTTTAATTAAACGAAACTGCACAAGCCGAACCACATTGCAAGCCGAAAGCCATGCAGATATAAGGAAAAAAATATTGTTGGGTGTTTCATAAAAAAGCTGATTTTTCATAAATTATGGAGTGATACCTAGTTTCACGCTACTTTTAAAAGGTAAAACCGCGCTCACGTCATCAGAATTTTTTTCGTTAAAAATATTTTGGGGCATGGCTACAAACAATGCGGCATAATGCCATAATTTTTTTTTTTTTTTAGAAATTGAAGGTGGTTGAGCGCAACGTCTGGGTCATTTGACATGGAATGACCCAGTAACATCCATCCATTATAGTCTCTGGTCTCTACCGTGGACTCCGTGATTTTCTACGTTTTTAATCCGAAAAACATCTGAATCCTCACTGAAAATTTTTTAGAGGTCTCGATGACTGTTCAAGAAAAGCATACGATACGTTTTTCGATTGTTCGTCTAACTTTTCCAAGCTTTCAAAGCCCTCTGAGGTTTCTATCGTGAAGTGACGGCCGATTCAACATGGCTGCCCTCTTCCCAGCCGAGTCTTTCAGCAGGAAAGAAGCTCATCAGTACCAAAACATTCCTGGAAGTGCCTATTAGATCAAGCTAAATGCACATTGCTGAGGGCTGCCCATCTCATAGGTTACGTGCTGTACTGGTCATAGCATGGTCTGAGCACTTCCTTAGTTAGGAAGGTGCTCGCATAAACTAAACGTCTTTCCGAAGTCTCGCATTCTTGCTATTTCCAGTACTGCACGAGAGTTATGAGGAGAAGGTTAAAGCAGTGGTATGCCATACACTACTGGGATTATATTGCTCTATGCAATTTCTCTAACATGCTGTTTAAAAACGTATGTGTTTGTAAGCATTAGCCCCTTTTGTGTACTTTGGTTGCAGGCTCTGGTGGGACAAGCAGCTGCACATGCCCAGCAGTCATCTTCACTGACCACACTTGTGCTGCACCTCATGGTGGTGCAGAATTTTCATCTGCAATAAAAATGCTCCCTATACACTATTTTGCTTCTGTCATGATTTCCAGTATAGCATGGAAACAAGATTTGCAGAAGTACCTTGGTCATACCCGACAGAACTGTCATACATGGAATAAAATTTTAGGTCAGCAAATCTCGGTGCAATTGTTAATATACCGACACTTGTACCGCAACTTCTAATGTCAATGTGAATTTCGTATACTAAGAACCAGAAATTTCCCAATTAATGTTGGTACGGTGGCTCCAATCATCCAGATGCCAGCAACCACAGTTAATTCTTCACCTTTTCTTTCTCTGCTTAGAACAATACACTGTTGGAGCAGGAATGCTTACACAGTCGATCAGAAACGAGATGCCACCCGTGAGGGGCCCTGCTTTGTTCTCAGTTGTAATGCTTCGGAGTCTAGCTTATGCGGTTTGCATTTTTGCCAGGCTACCCTTGCCATGGACATTGTGTTACAAAGCTTTTTCAGAAAAAGCAACATATCGCAAACATGTAAAGTTCTAATTTTAGGTGCCCTACCAAAAAAATCTCTGACATCACATGCTTGGTGAGGTGTTTCTTCAGCCCAGGTACCAGAGCAATAAAAAGAAATGTACTTATTATGTCTATCTTTTTCTAACCCCCCATAACAGAATTTTCTGAAATACCAGACTTGCCTGCTATGGGCTTGGTGCCTGCTATGGGCTTGGCTTCAGATCAAGAAAAGTGTCCTCGTATCAAACTGCTCCTTTATCTATAATAGGTAGTCGATAAAAGATCCCAACAAAATTGAATGCCGCTTGTACTGTCTGCTAGGTAGATCGCTCTGCAGTCAAAAGGGACTTGCCGTGTCTACTAGATTGGGCAAGTTACAATGTATGACACAAAATTGCAAGCAGATGCACACAAGTATATTTCAGATGTGACGATTCGAAAGACATAGCTGGTAACAGGCTCGACAGCTGTCGGGCTGCAAGTTTGACGAGGGCGACCCTGATAGGCAGCACATACTTGGGGTGCAGAGGCAGCCACCTTAACGCTGCACAGCTTGTCCTCTGCTGTTAAAGATCAGACCGTCCTCAGGGTCGAACTCTTGAGGAGCAAGGGGCTTGGGAAGATACTGTTATACGAGCCTGCCTTGTGCAGAAAGGCAAATGATGTTGCTGTGCCCAGGACCTTTGCAACCACTGGACCTGCTTTTGAGCATCCTATTCACCTCTGCACAACAGAATCTTAAGCAATGCTTTTTGTTAAGCTTGGCCTTGGGACAGCACAGCATCCATTGGGATTGCGAGGAATTGGTGTGCAACCACGGTTTCAGGGGTTAGTCGCTGTCACCTGCGCACAACGGCCTCTGACATTAATGTTTCATAACCTTTTCAGTTGTCCAAAAGCACATCAAGACTAGATAGATGTTTTCTATGCTAATGCAGTCTGTGCTTGGAACTAGTAGCCTGTACGTTTTTATAACATCCCCGAAAGCCTGCAATGTAAAGATAATAATAATAATAATTGCAAAAAAAATAATGTGGAGGTATTTACACTTTTGCTTAAACGATACCAAAAATCATGTCTTGCAGAGCAAAGAGGTGCAGCGTGAATATCAGGCTATCAAAATTATGTGTCATGATCTGACCATACATACAGAGTTTGGCAACTGTGAAGGAAAAACGGACACAGCGTGCTTAAGCTGAACAATTTCCCGATGTTGGGGCCCTAGACTTTTGGATGAATTGTACACATGCAATCACTAGAAGTAAGCTTGAATGTGCGCTTAAAACGATCTCGCACGACACTCATCACGTTGAATGAGGCGCCCGTTTTCTACCGAGAGCTGTCGTGCAAGCACGTTGAGAAAATGTTCAATTCAGACTGTATTAGAAGAACACAGCGTATTGATACGTAAGAGTATTTACCGAGCGCACTGCTGAATTCGCATCGCTGAACTTCTTGGTTGTCGTCTCTCAGTCTTCCTTTCGCGCGAAGTGCACCCACCTTGAACCCCGGGTGATCGATTATCGTCTCTTTAACATCCAACAGAATGCGACTCACAGCGCACCGATGCACGGTGATGTTTTCGCCGCACCAAAATATGCCTCAAGCGACTCAGAAGCTGAGAGCACTTGCTGCTCGGCTGTCAGCAAATGGGCCCCTCGCGACGCCGCCAAAGCTTCCGCGGCAACTGTCAGGAGCCAGCGAGTGTCGGGTAGTATTCCCCGACTACGTCGCTGACGAACCTTGAACCGAACACATCAAAAACGTAGCGATAGTCCGTGAAAGACCGCTTTGGCTCGCCCCGTCCGCGAGCGTGAACGTCGCCATCTTCATTGAGTTTGGCAACTCCGGCTGCCTGACTACTACAAAGTTATCTTCATCGGCAAACTCAATCGTGACGACATTTTGACGTCACCGCTAACTTCATTATTTCACCAGCATAGCTCGAACTCCATCGGAATCCGTAGGGAAAAACTCAATCGCAACGTCACATCACGTGACCAAAAGGGCAGCCAATACAAAATTTGTAGAGCGTGTTGAAAAACATTCCATGTTGTCGTTTCCATCTACAGGGAGCTGTCGTTGTGTCTAATTCTTTCGAACCATGAAAGAAACCCGCAAAAAACAATGTTAAGTGATTTTTTGCCGCCAGCGAGTTGCAGCTGCCTTTAGTTATGTCGGTATATTTTCTTAAATTCTGCGTGTTCTTTAAAACTAAAAAAAAGAAAAAAGGTTAGACACACGGAGGTTACTTTGGTGGGGAGAACGGGATGAGCTATTTCCTCTCACGCTCCACAACTTTTGCATTGGAGTGTTTGCGCACAAATTAATATTCAAAATGTTAGCTAAATAATCTGCGTTGATTAGCTAGTGTGGCACATCGCAAAATATATCTTGACTCGTTTAATAGGATGGTGAACAATACTGCGTTGGCTCGACAAGGGTATAGAGTGCTCCCTGCTATTTTTAAGTCTAGGCACGGGTAAAAGATTACTTCGTCCACACTGATGGTAAACCATGGTGATGTATCCCACGATACAGAGGATAGTACCCAGTTAAAACTGAACACTCACTGAAGCCACTCGGTGTGTACATACGGCACCACGATGCAGTACAATAAAAACGGGCGTGGTGGGTTTCAATCATCAATAATTATCGTCCCTCAGCCAATCAGCTTGCTGCATCAGCCGACAAGGAAGCCAGAGGACAAATCAGGAAGAGGTGCGAACTTACTAAGCCACACCCTGCGCGTATTCATCGGTCAGGGACCACATAAACATTAAGCATTAACTTTTCTTTGACCGTTTAGTCCTTTCGCCACAGAAACTGCATGGCTACTGACCTCCTTTCTCATTGGCTGAACTGCTTATACAGTTACTGTAGCAAAATACTTATGCTACAAAAAAGATGCTGCGAATATGATATATAATGTTTCATATGATTACCCTAGTAAACCTCTGTTCACTAAGTTAAATTTAATGCATATTTACAATATATATAAATATAGGTTATGTCTAAGTTATAGGTCTGAAATAAAAAATAATGTTGTCAATATTAGTGACCTTAGCATCCTTGTCACTGAAATTGGCAACATATCACACTCGTAGCCTAGACAACTGGAAAGTCCCGAGTTGTAGAACAACATATGGTGAGCAAATGCTATCCAATGTGCTTCCGACTTTACTTAATTACCTTAATACTCATAATATTGATCCTTTAACATCAACAGTAAAATATATCAAAGAATTTTTTCTCGTAGAGTGAATTGCATAGCAATGAGTTAAGTAAATATTCCACTCAATGCCCTCATTTATAAGTTACAGTTATATCCGTTGAGAATGAATTTAGTGAATGAGTATAGTATTACATAGTCGTGCTATATTGAATCTTGAAGTCTTGAATGTCTTGAATGTCTTGAACCCTTGAATTTGACTTTTTTATTTTTAGTAAACCGTCTGTTAGCAGAGCTAATTTATCTGCTACATTGGAATGTTGTACATTGATTTACTGACCTGCGTATTTTTTATTTGTTTGTTTGTTTACAAAGTGATGCATTTCTTTTGTGACCTGCCGCTGTTGCCAATTGGGGAGGGGGCTCAGGACTCGTCAAGCTGCACAAATGCAGCTTTTTTCCTCAGTCCCCTTCCATCGTGTACTTGTACTTGATGGAGAAATAAACATTATAAAATTATGAAACGAGAAGACCAGTCACCGGTGACCCAACTCCGCGGCGTCCGCTAAGCGCCATCTATCGGCTCGGCGGCCGGAGCGAAAACCTGCCATCGTTCCGGGTATTTCATTTCCGTTCGTGCAGGGTGTCCAGTATGCGAATCAAATAGAGTATAATAGATTGCTTTCAGCGAGTGTTTCTATCTTTTCTCCTCATTTTACGCAGTTAGAGCGTCACTGTGATGCCAGTAATAAGCGAGAATAGCCAAGTTGGACACTTGGCGAGAAAGCCGGCGCCATTACTGACCGCCACGATTGGCCAGCGCCAAGGTCCGACGCTGTTCTGTCCAATCGCGCGGTTAGAAATCTCGCAGACTTTCTCGGCGAGTGTCGAACTTAGAGCCACCGTGGAAAAAGGTCACGTGCAAGCACCGAGAAGAAAAAAGGACATATTGCACGAGAAATCAGAGGCAAACATAGCGACTACATAGCGACCCTATCGATGTTTTGCAGCAGCTGTGCATGGACGCCGCCCTAAACGACCTTCAGTTTTCTCTTATTCCGTTTACTTAACTTCGTCATTACCACAGCAGGAGATGTTATTGCCATTCTAGATTCCACTTTGTCCGTTTTCCCAGCCATATGCCTTTGTGGAGGCTCTTCATCGCCCGATTCATTGGCTCGGCATCTCGGTAAGAGAAGATCAGCAATGTGTGCAAAACGTCTATACCAACGGCAAAAGGAAGAAAAAAAGAAAAAAGACGCCATGCTTCTTTTGCGCAAGCAGATATCCCGTTCATCAAACCACGGTTGCGGAAGATGGATGATGACAGTATCAGAGTCAACACCCGGCCCATTCAGAGAGGGTAACCAGACAAAAGCGGAAAGTTTGTCTTCGTGCTTCTTTGTTTATAACGCCCTTACGTGTTTTTTTTTTGTATTGTTTTGCGTACGCAGTGGGACCCTAACTAGGATTGATGAATGACGTGTCCCGACCCTAACCGGGCGATGAAGAGACCACACGGGGCTTGACACGTGCTGGACGTCTGCCGCGAACGTTGTGGTAAAGGCAGCCAATTGGGGACATAATGGATTGCAACGTTGCGGGAACCTAACCCCGGCTCGATGCGATGAAAGATGGCCCTTCTTTTGCGGATGTACAGGAATACGAATCGGGGATGGAAAGCCCCGCGAAAATGAATACTCGAGGAGTCCCAAATGCAGGATAGTCTTCTTGACTTTGCCTAAGGAAAAGTAGAAAGTAGCGAATCAATATTTAGGTTGAAGTCAAACTTAAGGATACACTGAAGTCCTCCAACACGCTCGTAAATGTCTGGGTGGTATGCATGTGTTAGAAAGTAAATTCCTCCGCCTCTGCAAAAAGAGAGAAGACATGTCTCAATTAATATCTGAATATTAACGTCGCGAGTAGTATTTGAACTAGCCCGAACCATTAATTTATTTGGGGGTGTGTACATTTTGTTTGGGAACGAGAAATGTGAAAATAATAGGCCATGATGTTCAAACTCCGAGACTAGGAAGAAAACATGAAGACAAATTAGAAGAGACAGAAGAAGGGTGACAAACAATTATGTCTCAAACCTTTCTTCTGTCCCTTCTTATTTATCTCCAAGTTTCCCTCCCAGTTTCGTGGCTTAAACATCATGATTAATACGCACCAGCTCGACGTTGACCATTTTTAATATTTAGCCAGCCCTATGTTTCTTAGGCCGTCGATGACTGTACAGTCTTTCCACGTGTGTCCGGCACCTGCTGCTGCCTCGGTGACTGTTGCAATTCTCCCTGTTGGCTGTAAGTCATCAGTACCTTTTTGACGTGAAACGTTATTTGGCTAGCTGTTCGGCATTTTGTGGAGTATCGATTAAAGCGTGGTCGCGAAGTTAGACACTGATTGGTTAATGGGTGGGAGTGGAGGAGTGAGGTGCTTGACGCTGATTGGTTAACGACGAGGTCATGTGACCAGATGGGTAGGCGCGGAGGAGCTCCACCACCTGTGCGCGCTGAGGGAGAGGAGCTTCAGGGAATGAATGGCTCTGGAAGATCGCCAGGTTTATCAGCCCGACTAGTGGTAGTATCGCTTCGATCTAGGGACAACTATCAAGTGTACATATGGTACGCGTTAAACTATCTGATGAAGAGCGCCGTGAACGAAGGCGTCTGGAAACTCACAGTATCGCTAAACGTTTGTGGTGCTAGAAAGCTTCACGTATGCAAAACAATTGGCAAGCAATTTGCCATACATTTTTATTGTTTTCCCCTTTTCTCTTTCCATTTTTTTTTACTCGTCCTTCCCCCAAGAAGGTATTGCAGTGGCCTCTTCATCGCGCGTTAAGTGTTGAATCAGTAAACTGCCTGACGCAAGTTGCAAAAGTGTCTCGTTTTGCTTTTTTGTTGTTGCTGTTGTTGTGATTTGTGTTTTGTTTTGTTATTTTAATATAGCTTCCTTTTCTAAAGTTTTTCACCCCCCTCCCCCTCCCCTCCCCCTCCCCTCCCCCAAAGAAAAAGATGTTTTCCGTGTGTTGGGGACGCTTATAATGTGTTTCACCCTACCTATTTCCAGTTTTTTTTATACATGGCTAAACGTTTTTTATTCTTTTTAAAACCACAAAGTCATAGCGAACTGCAAGAGCGTTGCCCCGAAGAGCGTGACGTCGTAAGGCCTGATGAAGTCAAGATGATTTCTTCACCCCAAGGCTGCGCGTTTACGGCGTGCTCAAAGAGCTTAACTCATTGAGCTCTTTTTTTATGAGTGCGAGCCGTTCTGCGTTTACCGAGGCGTTTAGACGAAGATCTCCTCAACCGACCTAGTTGACAGCGAACTGTAGCAAGTACGCATCTTTCAGAAGCGCTGCGCGTGTGCTTGTTTTCATAGCGGGACTGGCCTAAGCGTCCCACATCAACTATGTTGCTTTATCTGCAGCTTGATTTGTTCGTTTGTGAGTGTTGATGCTGAAAAATTAAGCGAAGGCACTTAAGCCTGCTTAGGTGTAGGAATGCGAAAGTATTCCTACATGCAGTGGACTCCTAAAAGCAGCGCGCCAGGTCTTCCTTTATCACACGGCGCACCGGCGGTGACAGCACAACTCCCGCACTGCCCAGGCGCGGCACCTCCGCCGGCTCCACGGCTTCCGTGACAATGCATCTGCGTTGCTGTGCTTTCCTTTGTGCTTTATTTCTGAGGCGCGTCCGCTTTGATCTTGAGTGCCCCGCCGGCCTCCGTGACGAGGCATCTGCGTTGCTGAGCTTTTGCTTGTATTTCATATTTTTTTTCCCGAGGCGCGTCCGCTTTGCAGCCAATGGAAATTTATGTGCCGTTTCGCTCAGCCAATGGGAATTTACGTGCCGCTTCTATCAGCCGAAATGGGAGTTTAGGGGCCGTTTCGCTCAGCACAATGGGTATTTGGGTGCCGTTTTCCGCATGCTACAGATATCGGACAACGCCGGCTTCACTCCATGGGACAGTTAAAGGGGGACTCAAGCGGTTTTTGGGGAAGCTACTTTTTGGTGCGATGGCGTTAAGGAAGTGTCAGTGAATGAGTATCTTCAGTTTTAAAAGGCAGAACCGCCTATTAATCACGCAGGAATAAAATACGTGCGGACTCTTTCCTGTACTTGCGAGGACCAATGAAATTATCGTATGTTTGAAAATTTTGGCGGCCTTTGTAAAGTTTCGCTAAAGAAACAATTTTCAGTTTATTTAAATATGTTGTGCATGATAATTTCACAAGACGTAAAATAGTTCTAGTTTAGAATACGCGATACTGCAATTATCGTTTCACAAACAAGGGACTACGTTTTCTCCTTGCCTTCCTCCGCGGGGGTGAATTTCCCGTTCCCCCGGGATGCGCGGAAGCGCACGTATCTGCGCGCACATGGCGTCGGTGTTGATCATCGACGTGGACGGCGTGGTGAAAGCTCATCGTTCCGCGTAAAAGCGCTATCCTTGACTGTGAATTTTCGTCGTGTGTCGTTATGATAACCCAGCACGTACTAGAAGGGAAGACCCACCTACTCGTGCGGCGATGCCGTGGCGGCACTCTCAAGACAGCAGAAACGCCCGTGCCGTCGTGTTTGTTTACTTCGACTACAGTGGTGCTTTCTAAGCATTTGTGTCCTCGAACATCGCCCGGATTTCTTATTTGGCGCATTTCATGCGTGTGCTCAAGTTCAAGGTATTACTGGCGCGTACCGTATAAAGGACGCGAAGTTTCACGCGTTTTCATCACCGGAGAAAAGTTATTAGTGTTAGCAATCCTGAACGATTGCAACGTCTATCTGATCACGAAATCATATTTCTACGTTGCTATATCGCTGCTAAGATTACATTGTCTTTTATAATCGTAGAAAATGCGTGTGGCGATATTTGTACTATTGCAATGTCGTGTATAGAGTCGTGATCGTCCAAGACGGCGTACGGCATCTTTTTATTTTCTTTTTTTCATCCACTGTACCCTGCAAGCCTATCAAGAAAAATCAATAATAAAGCTTTAGGCTATAGAAAACTGTCTGTCTCTATTCTGTTACGGCATTGAGTAGCAGTGCGTCCCCTTTTAGAGGGGCCGCTGAAACAGCTGACGGCGACCCGCTGTGCTTGTAGTAATTGCAGGTGTGTACGCGCGGCGCAGAGCTGTCGTTCCGGTCGCTCCGGTTGCAACGGACGCAGTCGTAGGTACGCGCTCGTTGCACATGTCTGAACCAGCCTTCCCCCCGTCCTCCCGAGGCGAAAGTCAACGTGGCGACATCGTTTGACATCACGTAACAGAGGTAACGCTGCGATGTCAAACGTTGGTTTGGTTACGACCTGCCCCAACCGCAAATCGAAGAACGCCCGAAAAGGTCTGCGTTTCATCGTCCTCGGAACCCGAACAGGACTCCGAAGCGCTGCTATCGTCCACATCGCACGTCGGAGTGGCGTCATAGGAAATCATCCCCAGGTCGGCTGTCCGCCGAAGAATTTCAACCTCCAACGGCATCAGGTCCTCGAGCGTAGAGAACGCCGCCATGATCGAAGCTCGAATGACAAAGAGGTTCGGCCGATGCGGCTACCTCCGGATCACTGCGCGACGGAACGTCGTCCAACGCCATTGGCCCGAGATACTTTTGATAAGCGTGCGAGGACCAATGAGAGTGGTTTCGTTTTCGGATGGATCCGAGGTTTGGCGGCCTTCAATTACATTTTATTAAAGAAATAATCACCGTATGACTATACTATTTGGTTTTTAGGGATACTTGGGGCGTCTAAATTCAGCTGTCATCATCAAAACACGAACTCAAAAACCACTTGAGTGTCCCTTTAATGGTTTCTATTAATAAAGACGTTGGTTCCCATAAAGCGGCCCCGCTGCTCTCTGGATTGTGCAACCGGCGTGATTGCATCCATCGTTTCTATCCCGGGAAGACGCCTACACAGGCAAGAATTTTCGAGCCATTTGGCTGGAGGCAATCGAGCGTTCGGCTTGCATCAGGCTTGTCTAGGTATGTTCCCGTCTTCTTTCGCTTCGAAAGGCAAGCAGCCCTCATGTTTTGCAGTGCACACCTGACCTGCCACAGCGAATAATTTTAGGTCGCGTTTTACTTACGCGTTATGCCACTCACCTACCTTGATGGCGGATGACATGCGAAAAAATAACAAGAACAGAAAATATCGAGAATCAAAAACAGCGCGAAAAGACGAGGACCAGACGAAGAAGTAACACTGGACGCAGCGCTGTGTCCGTGTTGCTTCTTCGTCCAATCGTCATCTTTTCGCGCCGTCTTTAATTCCGAAGTACGTACCAACTCGCCCAAGCCTCAACTTTAAAAGCAGAAAAGCTTGCAAGGACTGCATATTTATTTGGTTGATGTTTAGCCTTCTCGGTCGCACCTCTGCAGCCCATCGACAGGCGCTGACAGACGCCTGTATTCAATCGTGGCTCGTACTGCATGTTGATACGCATAGAACGCCGCCTTCATGGTCGCGTTTTGCGAGCGTTGCAGAAACTTTTAGGCGGGGGGTGGAATAGCAGACGGACGAAGAGTGAAAACGGAAGCTAACGCGCAGCCTTTCACGTCCGCGTCTGCATTGCAGACGATAGATGATGGTGTGGGACAGTCTACGATGCCGGAGGCTGCCGCGCGTCTGCTCGCACGACTTAGCAAGGCGGTGTTGAGACGCCAGGACTAGGCGCGCCGGATGTCGCGAAAGGGGGAGACACTAGGCTTGTTAGCGTGTTCGGCCGAGCGGCCAAGCCAATCCAGTAGTAATGGGCGGTGCCGCTGGCTTGTGGGCGGGGCCAAGAGCGGGCCGTGACCACCACCTAAATTGCGTGTATCGGCGTAAGTAAGAACAATAAACACACAAAAAAAACGTGTCCCATCTCTGTCGCTTAAAAAATATTGTTTCTTTGTTAATTTTTTGTGTTTTTAAGGGGTCCCATGAGTCAAAGAGATTCAACATGAGCCAATAGGTTCAACTAGGTGCCTTCATGTGCGCTTTGCTTAGGTGGAGACATCTCGCCATTTTTTTTCCCCACACTTTTATTTTTATTTTGTTAAGAAGCGCGTGAAAGAGCGTGCCCCCGCGTGCGTTTGTAGCGCTGACTGTGCTATGGCGACATTTTGTTTTCATCAATTTCTTTGTATTTTACCCGTGAGCGCGTGCTGTCGGCACCGTACTACAAAGGTGGCATCACCCCAAACAGGCGACATTGAGGCACCCTAGGTTCAACGACTCGCGAGTTCCAATGAGTCAAGAGATGCACGAGGCGTTTTTTAGGTCCAGCGAGTCGTGACATTCAATATGTGGTATTCAATGGTGGCCATAGTTGAGCTTGTTGCTGCTGAGCACGTGTTGACGACAAGCTTCCACCATGCTTCGAACACACACATTTTGCACACCATCAAGATTGTTTTCATTGGGAGCACACTTATAAGAACTCATCCCGAGCATGTGCTGTGAGCAGTTACCTAAAATATGGCGTCCAGTGAATATCACCTCTTGTTGAGGAATTCAATGTAGGGGAAGAGGTACGACTAGTCGCGACTTCCAACGTTTCAAGCGGTGTATCGAGTCAAAAGTCCCATGGTAATACCTTCCAGTGGTCTACGAGTCAAGAGATTCAATGTAGTCACGAGGTGGAACGGTTTAAGGGCAACTCCGGTCAAAATATTTGAATTTGGGATTACGACAGTTTTCAGATAAGGCAGTGTCCCCCGATTTACTAGACATAATTGCTTTTCGATATTGTGTATAGTTTTACGAATATCACGGATCAATGTTTGGTTTCGGGCGTCTACGGTAAACTGGAACTATCTGATACAGGGATGGCTACACTGGATCATCGGGCGCACGGCCACGACTGGTGTGGCGGTACGCTGCACAACCAAACAACCGTAACTCCACTGCGTCGTGACGTCACAAGGGTGCTGCACCCGTGACGGACAAAGCTAACCCATTTGCTGCCCGGTAAAGAGCAGCAGGTTGCATGTACGCGGCTCCACTTAGACGTAATATTTCGGCTGGGATAATATTTCGTGCCACTAACGTGATACCAGTAATTTATTTTGGTTTCGTTTTGGGCCAGTTCAGGGACTCATGACAAGTCAAGAGGTCAATTGAAAGGTGCAGTGAGTCAAGAGACCTAACGTAGGCCAAGAGGTTCAATGAATCAAGAGATTTTATACGGACCAAAATATCCGCTGGGTCGCGATGTTCAACGAGTCAAGAGATCCTATATGGACCAAAGCAAAACATCTGTTGGGTCACGATGTTCAACGAGTCAAGAGATTCAATATGGGTCAATGGGTCCATCGGAGTCAAGAGATCAATATGGGTCAAGAGGACCGACAAAGTACCATTTTAGGAGATCGCCGGTTCAGGAGGTTATGGCATAAAAATATGCGTTGTAAAAAAACAAACAAAAAAAAAACAGCGCGAAAAACGACACGGACAGAGAAGGGGTACAAAACACAGGGCGCTGACTTTCACCTGTTTATCTTAAAAAAGACGCCCACCGGCGTGGTCACATTCAATCAATTAAGTCACATCACATCACATGACCATCACGTCGAAGACTGCTGATAAACCCAAGTTCTAAATTATATAAACTTATCGAGGAGCACCGACACACTTATCTTTGTTCGTGGAAGTAAAGAAAGGCTTCGATAATCTCTCTAATCGTCCGTTGACGATGCTTTCCAAGAATCTTGGTCTCGATTAATACAGAGTACACCCGCACCTATCGGAGTGCACCGCCAAGTTTCCTGACGGCGAAGCCCTCATCAAGCAGGCATGTTCACGCAATCTGTTATTTATACACCAGCCTGTTTGGCCGATTTATACACATGCCTTGCATTTATCAGCAGTTTTCGACGTGATGATCATGTGATGTGATGTGATGCGACGAAAGTGATTGTATGTGACCCCGCCGGTGGGAGTATTGTTTTTTAAAATAAACATTTGAAAGTCAGCTCTCTGTGTGTGTACACCTTCTCTGTCCGTGTTGTTTTTCGCGGTTTTAATTTACCCTTTTACAATGCTACAACAACTAGCCTAAATTACCACTTATCTTTTTGCTTCCAAGTTAATTCTGAAGATGGTTCTTCTACTCTCCTTCCTAATCCGTGCATTGTTTCAACGTCAGAATTCTCACCACCCGTTTTCTGTCAGGCGGCGCCAGCTATTTCTAAAATGGTGGACTCAAGAGATACATGACATTCAAAAGGTTCACCAAGCGAAAAGTTGCAACGTTAGACCTCTTTACCCGTGTTTTTTGACCCGGAATCAACGCCGTAGGCAATAAGGCCAGGCAAGGCAGCAGATCGAGTTTCGCGAGTTGAAAGCGCCGCCTATTATATAGTTTGGAAACAAAAGAGCTTGGGGCGGACTTTTGGACAATGCCCTCCGGGATTTCCAGGATTGTGAGCAGGTGAAAGAAAATTGCTCCGGAAGAGTCAGAGGGAGTGGAAGTTCTCGTCGGATGTCTATTGTCCTCGTCCGCCGAGTTCCGACCCTGGGAAAGAGCAAGGACAGGCGGAGCGGTGCGATTTATTCGCGGAACGGCAGTTATCAGCAGTCGGAGCATCGCTCGGTATGTCTACATTCCACAGAGACAGAGGGATGGGAACTATATACCCCGTGCAGCCCTACATGCTCGCAGTGCGGTGGAGAAGAGGCTCGTCGGGCCAGTCGAAGTCTATCTTTCGTCAGTGTGATCACCCTCCCTCTCATATACTACCCACTGGGCAATGAAGTTTGGTTCGGATAGGTGGCGCCATCTTCTGGGGAAGTTTCCTTGAAACTCTGGAGACGGCCGGCGGCTGCGCTCATTGGAAACGACATCGAGCTGGAATGTCCGAGTGAACTGCCAAACTGCTGACGGAGCGCTCATGTCCGATCCTTCGGTGGTTAGGCGTCCCCAGAGTTGCCCAGTTTGGCCACCAGCCGCGCTGACCAGCAGCCGATCGAGGCGCCCCCTGTTCGACTGCCCTGGGGCTATAGCCACACGCGAGAACGTGGTCAGGTGATGCCAAAGGGAGGCGGTTGATTTGCCCGGCAAGCGCGTAGCTCCCGCCGCACGGTCAGCACCAAGGGGGAAGCGTCGATATTAGAGAGTTTTAGCTAGTCGTTTTTTGGAAGCACAACGGTTCCGAAATCATGAACGGTGCAGCCTAGTCCGTTCCTTGAAACAGTATACGTGAAATTTAACGTATTTTAGCGAACGGTAAAACTGGCGCAACCGTGTGATGACGATGGTGATGATTGCGTTTGACCGGCAGCGCCATCTTTTAGTAAACATACGTGAAACATTCTGCAGCGTAGAAATCCGTGGGCCGCGTTTCTGGCGTACGACTGCTGTAAAGCAAGACAGCCGACGTGACACTCACCGGTCACGGAATTTCAGGACCTGCCCAGTTAGATAGAGAGTAAAGGCGTGCCCGAACGACCGCAAAGGTGGGTGATGTGTGTCTCTGGCATCTTGAACTTGAACGATCGTTCCACGTTGTGGGCCGTGGAACCAAATCATTTCGTCTGCTCGCGGTCGCCAGAGCAGTTACCGTAGTCAGCCCACAGATAAAAACGCAAAAATCCACTAAGCATTTGTAGTTTACAGCATTCGCGATCGCTTACCCTCGTGAGCCGTCCTCGAAATGATTTGGTCCAACCTCTCAAACGAAGCAGAGTAACAGGATGGCGAATCGGCCCCCGCTGTCCTTAAGCTCTAACGCTCGGCAGTGGCCGGTGTACAAGCTCGACTGCCATTTTTTTCACCCTGGTCGTGAACGGTGTGGGCTGCGTTACGGTGACAACTCCAGCAGCCGGAGTGGCAGAAACGAACAAGAAGAGCTCTCCCGAAGCCCGCAACGATTCGCGCGCGCATGCGCAGTAGCGTCGGCGATGCGTTAGAGGACGAACGGTTGGAGGACTTACCGTTCGAGGGCGAACCGTTGGAGGACGAACCGTTTGAGTAGAAACGACTCGCTAAAACTCCCTTATTCTCCGTTGCACCTTACGAGGGACCGCAGCGGTCGCCACGAGCCGTTGGAGCTAATCGATGCTGAATAGCGAATTTTAGTAGACCGTGTCTCCCTCCGCTAAGCCCCTCCGCTACCCGGAACTCTACAGCCAAGGCCGGCGCGCAGGCGAAGTGGCGGTTTCTTCGTAGCGGAGCGCTTAGCGGAGGGGAAACACGGCCTAATAAAGCTCGCTAATAGAGAGTTTTAGTAGATCGTTTTGGCTCTCCCGCTACGCTATACGCTAGAGCGATGATACTGCACGCGCGCTGCTAGCGGAAACATTGCGGAGCTGCGATAGCGGAGGCGCGCGCTATCAGACCAAAAGTGGCGCGTAGCGCGGCGCGCTAGCGTGGGTCTCGCGAGAACGAGACTTCGCGAGATAAGGGAAAGCCAGCGAGGGACTCAAGTCAAGATGGCCGCCACGCCGCGCCTGTCAGGTCTGTGCGCTTCGCGATCGTGGTTCTGAGGGGTGGATTATATCTTGCTGCTGCAAGAAGTAGCTGCGACAAAGCCGTTCCACGACTGCAACGGTAGCGATTGATGGCGAATATGCGCAATACAGCCACGGAAAAAAGAAAAACGAAGAAAAAAAAAAAAGCTTCGCAGTCCGTGGTGCGACTGTGAGCGAAGGGTGCGGCCTCCTGCTCGGCCGCTTTGACGTGACAAAACAGGCGGCTTTGGTCGTGAGGACAAAACCGACCAAGGAAGCGAGCAAGCGGGCGGATATGAGGGATTTCCGTGGCGTTTCCCCATTTTCGAACAACGACACAACAGAAGAGCTGCGGTTCTTGCCATGTATTTGAAGATTTTTCTCGGTGGCTTGGGCGCTTGGCTCATATCGGAGTGGCTTTGGACAACATTGCTGTCAGTCGTATTCAATTACAAACATAATACATTTCCTTACATAATAAGCAACGATTAGCACGTTATTCAATAAAGAACAAAATATTCTATTTAGAAAACGACGTTAATAAAACAATTGCGAAGAATTGCTTTACAAATCTGTTTTACGCGTGCCTTAGTGTCCGATAGAGCCGCTAGTGGCGTTGCGTTAGCTCTCGGAACGCTGTAATTCATAGCGGGTGGCGAATGTTCTACTAAAACTTACAATGGTGGTTCCGCTACGCTACATATAGCGGAGGCCGTAGCGGCTAGCGGATAGCGCAGCGGAGTGACTGAACGATCTACTAAAACACTCTAATGTCGCGTGACTTTCGGGCGGGGCACACACGGTCACACGATGAGTGCACACCGTTGCACTGACTGGGATGACTCGTGCGGCGTTCACTGCGTTGCGGACTACGAAGAAACGCCGTTCCGAGCGCTTAGTTCCTATCTGTTTTTATTTCTCTTTATATTTTTAAAGGAATGTTTAATCGAAACTTAATATATACCTCTCATGCTCCGAAAACTCGTCAAAAATGATAAGTTATATTCGATAATGACGATAGTATGCTTGTATTTTGAACGGATGGCTCTATTTTTCGTTCCAAAAGACTGATTCCAGCGAGGGCTCTGAGATTGGGCATCGGAGAGCGCGATGCATCACGGGGGACGCGTTACAACTTGGCAGACTTGAGGAGTAATTCGTTACATTTTCAAGTAATTTTTAATTCGATGTTACTTCTTTGCGGCAGCAATTTGGAACGTACTCGTTACCAAATATTAATAACGAATTACTTTAATTACTCGTTATTAAAAAAAAAATTAACATAATAAAGAAAAAAACTGAAGCAGTACGAGCAGGCAATTCAGCAGCATAAAGACAGCAAATTTAACAAAATACAAAACATCGTCAAGAGGAGTCAACCAAAAGAAAAAAAAACGATTTTTTGTAATCACCGGTCACCAGACCCACTAGATAAACGTGCTATGCATATACAAATGTGCAAAAAACAGAGATCAAAAAGACAACGCCGAGTAGGCGTTGTTTTCTTGAATTCCCAGCGGAGGTAGACGCCGCAACTGAAAGATGCGTACCACTAGCTTTGTCTGCAGAATTTCAGGGATCATTTCCGTCGCCAGCGGGTATGGCGGTATTACTGCCGTCTGGCAGCCCGGCAGGAACGGCAGTTAGTTGGTTTCTTCACCGGTTACGATTGTTTTTACGACTCCACCACAATGGTGTGGGCGGCGAGAAATGGAAAGAAAGGTGAATATCTTTAATGCAACAAAAAAAAGCCACTGGAGATGAAAATGAATGGACGCGGTATCGCCAGAATAACTGGATAAAGCGACGCGTCACTTTGCTGTTTTACCAGCAGCGAATACGACATTTGCGCTCAACTGGGGAATATCCACGACGCTATATCACCGCCGCGGCATGGGCAGCATTCCGGTTATGTTATTACTTCCTCTTCGCTTCCACCAGCAACAAGAGTTCTGCTGAACGAGATGATAAGGCCTGACCGACCAATCAATCTGAATCTGGACCAACTGGCTGATGTTTATTACGGAGAGCCATACAAAATTTTTGAGATCCATTCAGCCCATAGTCCTCATTGGTTTGGGGCAAATTTTATTTTTAATGATGATTGTAAAGGCACTTACAGCTATTACTTGAAAATTACAAGGTGAAAGGAAAGAAAAAGAAGAAAAAGTACACAAGAAAAAATAAACAGAAGCGACTCTACCAACGCAGAGTAAATTTTTATGATGAAGAACACACAAAAGCACCAGTATCCAAAGGCGAATTTATTGCTGAATCAACGGAACAGCGTTGATTGTCCTATGGATGTGGAGAGAAACGCATTGAAAAAATATATGGTGATTTGGTGTCGTTGTGTTGCCCGATCAAGATCAGAGATGGTAAAGCGGTTCGACTTAAATCGTCCTGGCATGACGGCATCAATGCCCGCTGCAGCACGCCGTTTTATTATATCCGCAGGCGTTGAAATGACCAGACGTTCTCGCCCTGGCGACCGATAACCTTAATTATGGATGGCTGCCGCTGGCAGACCGTTTGATTTGCATGATTATTAATAAGCAAGCGGCTTATATTGCTGAATTCTCCAGCAGGCGTGAAATGGGTTAAATGATGGCGATATTGTCTGGGTGGGAGTAAGGCCAAGATCTGAGGGCTCTCTGTAATCGATCAATGGCAAAAGGTAAGTGTCATAGTTACGCCCCAGGCCTCAATACAATGTTTTAAATGACCATGGAATATAGCAATATATTTAAGTTTCATCGGGATGGTCAAAGCATTGTCTCGCCTTTAGTAAGGCAGAACAAGCGTACGTTAACTTCTTACATCTGTTTATAATGTGCTGTTGCCCATGAAGATGAGAATCTAATGTTACTCCCAAATATTTTCTAAATGAATTAACTTCTTCCAGGATTGAATATCCTATGCGAATTTGGAAACTGTCGGTATTAACATCTTTTTTATTTGAACGAAAAACTATATACTTAGTTTTATTTATATTTAAAGTCCATTCGTTAGAATTAAAACCACTCCTGAAGAACTGTTAGTTCTTTATTGATAGCGTTTTCTAAGTTACGCAATGAATGGTCCGTGTAAATTAAGACGGTATCATTAGCGTACAATAGTATGTAAGAGTTTAAGGGCATGTTAGGTAGGTCGTTAACGTACAATGAAAAAAGTATCGGTCCCAGACAGATCCCTGGGGAATTCCTTTGTTTATTGGTCTTATCGAAGATTTAAGATTCGTCAAAGAAACAAATTGCGAAACGAGATGACAAATAACTTGTAAGGAAGTTTAAAGAGTGACCTCTGAAATCATATCGTTGTAATTTATTAATTTTATGGTCTACGGCATCAAATTCCTTTTTAATATCTAAGAATACACCGATGCTAACGTTATTGTCATTTAAGGACTCATTCATTTTCTGAGAGAGAGAGAGATAAGAGCACTAGTAGTTGACTTATTTGGATGGAATCCATGTTGATGCGGGGTGATAATATTATATTTGTCTAAAAATGAGTTAATGCGTGGTACAATCAATCTTTCGAATAGTGTATTAATCGGGCTTAAAACTGATATAGGCCTATAATTCACAGGTTCATTAACGTTCCCACATTTATAGATTGGGCAGACTTAGCGATTTTACTGAATCTGATATACACCTTTTGTTATAGAATGGTTAAAGGTATGTTCCCTGGAGAGCTAAGTACATCAATATTGCATTTTAAGACCTTAACTGAGATTCCATCAGAACCTGCAGATTTTTGATTAGGCATTGAATTAACTAGATTTATAATTTCTATAGTCGTAATTTCTTCAAAAATAAAAGTGTTTGGAAGAAAGTCAGGTAGAGAAACGAATGTGCATTTCCGCTGGCAATGTTGTTAGCCAGGTGGTCTCCAATATTAGTGAAGAAAGAGTTGAATGCGCTTGCAGTCTCATCCGTGACTATAACAGGAGCTGTTTGCTTGAGGAAACACCTCCGTCGAACAACAGGAGTTGTTCGACAGGGGTCAGCGCACGTGCATCATTCCGCGAAGCGGCACTGCGTTTAAGTTTGTAGTGACGTAATGACATTCGGTTTATTCCTTGCCCATAATGCCCCAGTGCCTCTCGAGTAAAACATTGGTGTCTCTGTAATGTGGCCAGACGTTCTTCTTTTTTGCCAAATCCGTTAAAGGTCATCCTGGTGATATCCCACACCACCTGGTTATATATACTTAAGAAATTACAGAGGGTAAGCAAATTGGCGAAGGAGAGAAATCATACTTTTGGCTCTAATTTCAAGGCTGCGGCGCAATCTGCTGCCTGTTATGAAGGGCAGAGCTGTTAGCATCCATCCATCCACCATGGTGCACATAAACCACGTGAAAATGAACGCCCTCTCACTCAAAGCATACCTGTGATCGCAAAACTCGGCTGGCCACAGTGTGATCAAAACATATAGTTCTCACGGTACTCGGCTACACCAAAACTATCGCGCCTTACCCACCGGCCCTTTGACACATTTTACCTGCATGCAACTGCAATATCGCCACGGATGACGCCGGCCACGGCGAGTTCGTCCTTGGCTTCTCGTCGGTGGAGCTGGTCGCGAGCGGAGCAGTCACAATGGCCAGCTTCCAACAACCACGAAGAACATCGATACACCTGCGTTGAGTTGGACCAGATGCCAGTTGGGCGGCAACAGCTGCGTCGGCTCCAACAAAACCTGGTTTTCTTCCATTTTGTTGGAGCCGACGAAGCTGTTGCCATAGGCCCTCGCACTCGGTCTAACTCGACGCAAGTGTGTGAACCTCACTCGCCGTCGCTGCGATTAGTGTCGAGGACTTCGACGAGCAAGCGATGCCGTAGACGTCATCATCACGAACCGCGTGCTGAAACGCGGAAGGTAAACGAGGAAGTTGGAGCTCACGACTCCGAGAGAGTCAAGACTGCGAGTGCAAGGAAACGAGGCGCTTTCGGGCAGCTGACGTCACCAACCCAAGACCACGGCGGCCTGAATGGGGCGGATCCGAGGGTCCCGCTTGTAAATCGATTTGTCCACGAAACTATGGCGCCTTTTTCAAAACAAATTTAGCAGAAACAGGAGCATACGATGTGTCCCAGCACTATAGTTATATCATTTTTTTATTTGTATTTGGCGGGTCCTAACCTCTTTAAAACTGCATTGTGTTGGTCTATGGTAACTGTCTAAAGTCCCACTAACGTGCGGATGTTAAACTTAGCTGCAGGATAATTTGTTATAAAATCTGCGTGATGATAAAAAAAATGGTTACCCTCGCAAAGAAAAAAACAAAAAGAAGCAAATATATATAAGCTTTTTTTTTTTTTGGCATTGGTTGTTGTAGCTTTCAACTTCAAAATAATAGAACGCATTATTTTTGTCGTTCGTCATGTCACTTCCCGAGGATGCGAATATTTGACTCGATGAAAAAATAGTCGTCGCATGATATTGACGTCTATCTTATCCTTATTTTTGCGCCGTCCGTCAAATCCCGAACGGCAGTCGACGATGGCGGTCAAAATAGTCTGCCTTGCGGTCAGCGTCACAATCAACAAGATCCAAGCATATTCCGACGCTGAATGTCGGGTGATCGACTGTGCTCCGCTGAGTTCAAACGGCTCGACGTGACAATCCTATGTAGCCTAGGTGCCTTCATGTGCGCTTTGCTTAGGGTGGTGGCATCTCGCCATTTTGTCCCACACGTTTATTTTTATTTTTTGTTCAGAAGCGCGTGAAAGAGCGTGTCCCTGCACGCGTTTGCGGCGCTGACTGTGCTATGGCGACATTTTGTTTTCGTCGATTTCTTTGTATTTTCCCCGAGAGCGCGTGCTGTCGGCATCGGGTACTACAAAGGGTGGCATCACCCTAAACAGAAGGACATTGAGGCACCCTAATGTAGCCTATTCAGCAACGCAAAAAAAAAAAGGGGGATCGGTGGCCGAGTGGTCTAGCGCACACCAGCTAGGAGCACGTGGAGCGAAAGCTCGCGAGACAGAACCCAGAGATCCTGTTCAATCCCCCCCCCCCCCAATATCATCATGGGTCGGTGCACGTTAAAGACCCCAGGCTAGCGGTTGTACTGCACTGGCTATATTGCTCATCTACAGCGAGTGACTCATCGCAACTTTGAGATGGCTTACACCAAATACACACTGTAGAACTATCCACACAATCCTAATTAATGTAAAAAAGTAAATCGTCACGGCGCCCATCGTCTTTGTGAGTTCCGCTGTTGCCGAGCAATCACGCCCACATAAAAAAAAAGAAAACCCATCAACAACAAGGGATTACTTACGGTTTCTTCATTGTTCGTGATTGGTTTAGTCGGTGCTGGCACTTATCACCCGGGCGAAAAATGCTGAGTCACTGAGCTGTGGAGGCATGCGCAGCGCACAGAAGATCAACGCTCAGAAGACGTTCCACGGCCCAGGCAGACAAAGACGGCAATGCGCAGAAGTCGATTTTATTGCGAAGGTCTATACGCGCAGCTGCGCTCGAACTCGGTGGGAAACCGAGTATGGACCTTGTATCTAAACAAACAAACAAACACTCATGGCCGTCTGAGGTGGCACACCTATAGTTGCGCTGATAATTTGAACGTTGTACTTCGCTGAATTATTAATTCCTGGGATTTATAGGGTGTCCCAAGTCACCTGGCTCGATCTAAAATGCACCGTAAATATCAACGCCTACACGTAGCAATGTAAACCGTCAAAGCTGCATTTGACGACCTGCTTTTTTCTTGTAGAATGGTGAAGCGTAGCTCTCTTTCTGTAAAAAAATAGGGGCAAGAAACTTGCCAGGGTCTACGGCGGGCGGCGACGCAGGAGACGACCAAGTCGAGTCAGCCGGGACGGGTTTGGCGTTCGCATTGATAGATGGCGCTACCTCCTTATCGAGTCTGCTCGCGACCACCGTGGTTTATTAAAATGAACAGAATCTTTTTTGTAATGCGCTCTTCGGTTAACACATAAATGCGGACAAAAATAAAAGCAAAAATTAAAGGGAAAAGAAGGAAGACCAGCGGAGCTGCAATTTATACACTGTGCATCTTTCGTCGTCATCTGTTTTTCCGCGCTCTTTCCTACGATGAATTCCCACCAACGCGCTCAGCTATCCATTATTCTATTATATCTGGAGCTGTTGCCGCCATCTACGATCGACGCAGGCGGATACCATACTGGTTGTGTGCTGCGGCCGTCGCTTATAGATGGCGGTAGCTGTCTAGGTAGGTTTAGGCCGACATACACGGACACAATCCTTGGGAACCTAGCCCTTAACAGCTCCGCTGTAAAAAACCCGCTTCCATAGCGACGGCGCTTTTGCTGCCGACGGATTTCGTCTGTGTGTCGTCTGCCCGCTTTCTTTCGCTTTTCGGATACACCTTCGGAAGCTGCTCCCGACGCCATCTATCAATACGCGCGCCAAATGCACCCTGAACTCCGACTCGGTTTTCTGCGTCACAATCTACTGTTGACGCTGGGAAGTTTTTTGGTCCTATGTTTTAAGAAAGGGAGCTACGCTTTGTAATTTCGCTGTGGCTAGCGTTACGTCCGGACGGAGCACTGAAACGCGTCTACCTAACTCCCTCCCGCTCCTCCTCTCTCTCCCCCGTGAACCTAGGGAAGGCGTGAGATTCGGACGTAACTTGGGTTACGTCGGACGTAACGATAGACACTTCGTTGTAATTTTACACGAAAAAACCGACCTGTGAAATACACTTTTGACGAGTATGGATTGCTTGCAGCGTCGATTTTTACGGTCCGTTTTAGATCGAGCCTGGTGACTTGGGGCACACTCTAAAATGTCTGTGCGTCTACTTTCACGCACACTCGGAGAGCCAATCACCGCAACTTACGGAGACAGCGCAGTGAATGACACTGCTGAAATATATGCTTAGGACCAAAAAAAAAAAAAACGCAGTCTGAGTTGTGACATTAAGCAATCAGGGGGTGAGACAGGTGAAACAGGTTTTGGAGCAATTTTTTGGAGCAGAGAAATCTGGATTTTGGAGCAGCTTAGGAGCACGGAATTCTCGTTTTAGAGCAGCGGTCTCATGCATCTTGGTGCAACTTCGGAGCAGAAAAGTCTACAGTTTGGAGCAGAGTAGGAGCAGAAAATGTTAGAGCAACTTATCAGCAACTGAAATCATAAAAAATCTGACTTAAATCACATAAATCTGACTTTCTTCTTTCTATACGTTATCTTTTTTCACCCTGGTTCCAATAAGTCATCAGCGCCGATACGCACCGTAATAAAATATAAAAGAAAAAAAAACGGAAGAGGCAGACCAGAGTTCAATGCGCATAGATAGAGGACAAAAACACAGGCTTACTGCGAGTTGGTGGGCACCAAGTACCTCAAACTTAACAGGACTGGTGCCAAAGCGCGATTGTAGTGCAAAACTTTTAAAGCGGTGATTCGAGAGCATGAACAGGGAAGCACGGTTTACTACAACTAGACATCCATCGGACGTCGCAGAAAGGACGTGCAGATAGAAAAACTCGCCACAAAGTGACTTCCAAGGTAATTAGTGAATTGGTAGGAAAACTGTGAGCCACGCATGCGGCTAAGTACGGGTGTGTGACGATTCATTCGATTGTTCACGCACTGGAAGCACATGTGGGATAACCGAAAGTACTCATGGCGACGTCCATTTTGACTAGAAGATTACGGACATGAATAGCAATTACACAATGGGGGCGCTCAATAGCACCTCTTTAAGAAAAGGTTTACTCTCAAAACAAAAGAAATGCTTGCTCATCTTGATAGCCTGCGCGTCACACCTCGCGTGGCGAGACAGCGAGACCGTGTGACAGCACAATCGGTGGCATGCAGTCACAAATGACAGGGGAAAGATAGAAGGAAAATCGGGAAAAGACCACGTATCCTAGGTAGAGAAAGTGCTGCAGCTGAAATCTTTGAATCCGGCGGTTGCTTCCGCCAGCCTGAACCCGTGCTACAGTGAACTGTAACTTTACTATGACGAGATTAAATGTTGCCAACCAAGCTCTCGTTTCCCGCTAAATCTAAGCGTCGCCGCAAACATTTTTTGTTTTGTTTTTGAGTTACTTTGGCGGCAGTGTGGCGCAATTTCGACCGATTTCGCGTTTTTGGCGCAACTAGGAGCAGAAATTTGGGTTTGTATCAAAATGGCGCAATTGGCGCAGATGTCACACCCCTGAGCAATGCAAAACGTCACGCTTGCATTGCTTAATGTGACAACCGTGACTGCGTTTTTTGGTCTAAACAGATGTTTCGGCATCGCCATTCGCTGAGCTGCCCGTTGTTAATTTATAAGGTGAAAACAGATGTATCAATTTTTGAGCACTTTATTTTACAAATTGATTTACTGTCATGCTTTATCGTTTTTGTTTTCGTGATTTTGAAAATTGGTTAAAAATTAAAGAAGACGTTAGAACAAAGATAGGAAGAGGAAAGAATTGGCTCCATAAAGACCATTCAAGTAAATATTACAACATGCAATTTTGTGCGTGTGTGTGGGTGTGTTTAACAAGCTTACATCAATCTTTTGAAAAAAAACATACTTATAGGTATTATAAGATGCAATTTTGTGTTTTCTTCAAACAAGCCCACTTCTGATCTCGCCCGAGAAAACGTACTTACTCGAGCTCAGGGTAAGGCTAGGAAGAAACCCCATTCTCCGAGGAGCACGCTCATCCGATTTTCGCAATATTTCATTAGACTGAGAGATTCGGCGAGCTGCAGCGGGCGGGACGCCGTGCAACAGTTTGTTTACCGAAAGCTTTGTGCAAAAGCAAACACAATACACACGCGCGCAAAGTATCCAACTCAACGGACGTTACCGCGGCAACGACGTCCAGCCGTGCCCCGCCTGGATTTCACCGCTCTGTTGACAGTTTTCGAGGTTTTGTAGAACCGGTCTAAATTCTCGACGGCATTTCGAAAGCGAACTCGTCGCAGCCGTGTTTACACTCGGCGGTCCAGCGAAGCTGACCTTGTTGACCGTGGCGGCGTCCGCGCAGCCTCGATCAATTTTAGGTCGAGGTTCCCGTTGATTCGGCCGCCCACTGTTCCTGGCGGTTTCCTTCAAGCCCACCCACCGCGTTTCACAATGTCCGCTTGTGTACAGCCCTGGAAGTGACACGGCCAATCGCGCGACCCTATAGTTTAAATTTATTTAGAACACATTAATTGTTTCGCGGGGTGAAGAGCATGTTGTTTATTAATGCGGACCGCAAGTTGTCTGCTTCTTTTGCAGGGGTTGTGGTGACGTCAGAACGACGCCGAGTTTGATTAATTTAATTGAGGATAGTGGGTAGACTCAAGGCAGCTTGCTTCGAGGTCTACCCACTATCCTTCAATCAGAGCCACCCCTTACAAAAATCTGTAGTTAAATTCTTTTGAATTTCTGCTGAAAATTTTCTAGAATCCTATTGAATTTCTTTTTAAAATGTTTTGATGTTTTATAGACTTTATTTTGACAACCTACTTAACTGCTAGTTAAAATTGTTGCCTCTTAATATTTTTTAGAATTCCTTCGTACTTAAGATTTTGTTTGAATTCCTTTTGACGGAACACGCAGATTGACGTTAAAAAATAATGATTTTCACTACATGTATATATATATATATATATATATATATTGGAGTTCTGTTAGGAAATAAGCTGTCCCTTCTGGTACATACACATCCCACAAATGAGCATTAGAACAATAGAGCACAAACACTTACGAGACACTCAACTTTCCAGGGAATCACAGTCCCGTTCACTGCTCCAGAGGCCTTATGTAGCCTACATATTGGAAGGTCACCATATGGTGGAGTGACCACCTCGGCGCTTACTAAGGCTTCCGAGTGTCCTGATGTACCTTCTCGGAAGTGTGTCAGAGGGACGACAGTGTTTCGAGTTCGTGGACTCTATCTCTTACAAAAAAGGATTGGGTACAACTAATAATAATTCCGCGTAGTCGCTAAAGCAACATCCACAAAAACGGGCTCCTAGAACAAATGTTATCGCTTCTCTGCATAGCAACCACTCAGGACGAAGCCAGTCAAGGCGGTTGCTCCACTTTAAAATGGTTGTTTTGCTTTTCTTTTACTGGATTGACTGGTTGTGATGGGGTCAATAAAGTCACGCTACCGTCGCCTACCATAAAGTGAGAATGGCAGGGCGTGTTTCTCTGAACGTCGGCCTCCCCAGCAACGCGCCCACATGCCTCCCGTCGTGCTTTGACTGGCGCGCGCTCGCGCTCGAGGGGCGCGAGGCAGTCGAAGCGTTGCCCAGGCTAGAAGGCGCGCGCTGGAGAGCAGGAGAACTGAAGCTCCTCCCTACGGTTCTCAACTTGTCAGAGACCATTGCGAAACTTAGTGACTTTTGACATTTAGTCAATATGTACCATGTTCAATAAAAAGTCAACAGAAAGTCTGTAGCGTTTTTATTGACACTGGCTACAGAAAGTCAACTGAATATTTTCAACAGGAAGTAAACAGAACGTCTGCAGTATTTCTTATGACACTTTCAACAGGCAGTCAGCAGAAGAAGATCAACGTAGAGTTAACAGAAAGTCAACAGCTTTTCTTTTTACTCAGGAATAAGAAAATAATCAAAAAAAAAAAGTTTTAACACAAAATCAACAAACTTTCTGTTGACCATGTTAACAGGAAGTTAAAGTCAAAAGAAAGTAATCAGAGTGGACAAGAACCAACACATATTCAATAAAAAGTCAAAAAGATTTTTATAGGGGTTTATGGAACCATATGTCCATCGTCGCCATGCCGGACCCCGCACAGGACCGCAGACCATATAAAATAAAAAATGTTTTTTTTTTTTTTATAAATTAATATAAAGAAATGATGTCAATAAGCTTTCTTTTTTTAGAAAATAACCTAGAAAAAAAAACATCATTACAACTTCTTTTAATTTTATAAATAAGTCTACAGAAAAATCTGTATTTTTTCTTGCTTTTTTGACAATAATCAAAACAAAGTGCGTTTAAAAAGGGAATCAATAGGATCCCGAAAGTCAATAAGAAGTCTAAAAAATTAAAAAGAATGTTTAGACCTGCTTTTGTAAGGGCAATCAGAGCTCGGTGTCTTTCGACGTCACCACAACCCCCGCAAAAGAAGCAGACGACTTGGCTGTCCGCATTGACGTCACGCGACTTGACGTCGCACAACGTACTCACGTGCATTATCTGACGTCACTGCGTGCGAATTCACGGTGTCGCGTGCTACCATGATGTCGTGTGACGTCATCGGTGGCACGTGACATCGGGACTAATTCGAGCAGGAAAACGCTTTCCGCGTGACCGTAATCACGTCACGAGACCTCACCCTAGTAACCGGGAGCGTCTGCTCTACCGCAAAGCTCTAGGAGTAACAGACGCTCCAGATTTGTTAAATTGCGTGTCTCGTGATGTCACGTGACCATGTCGCGAGATGTCGCGTGATAGCGAAATGTGACTCGACCTGAATTTCCTCCTAAAGTTAGCGGTGAAAAGCATTCCCTGCTTTGAAAACGAAATATCAGAGAGGGCTGTTGCAACGGAGCAAGCGCTTTCTTAAAATCATATACTGCTACAAGTCTAACACTTTTAAATGCAAGCAATAAAAAGGTCCACAACACCAAGATCGACTCCCAAAACAAGAGCCCTCGAACTGGGTTCTCAAAGAATTCCTCCTTGAAACAAGGACCAAAGACACGTGAGCCGGAGAGATAGGGATTGTTCCCTTACATAAAGAATGCCTGATATCTCGGCTCCTTTACAACTTTTATTTTGCTCCCCGAAAGAAACCAAAAACGCAAGACGCTTTGAAGTGCTACTGTATACTGTCTTCTCGTTCATTCTTCTCTAAGAATGCGCGGAATCACCTTAAAGCAAAAGATTTTGCCAAGAAAAGTGAAGCTGTTTGGGCAAATCCCATAAGATCCACCGACGACATCGGGGGTGCTTTTTTATAAAATGTGGAAATGCTCCGATGGCGTCTTGCCGGAGTAAATGGCTTCCCCGGTAACGGAGGACCGGGAAAGCTAACCCTTTTCTCGCATTTATCTTCCGAGGCCCTCCCCGTTTTTGATTGGAGCCGACTGAGCCAACGCTGTGAAGTAACCGGACAAAAGCTCACCGGACAAAAGCTCACCGGACAGAAGCTCACCGGACAAAAGCTCACCGGACAAAAGCTCACCCGTTTTTTGACAGACCCGGACAAAAGCTCACCCGTTTTTTGACAGACCCGGGCAAAAGCTCACCTTGATTTCTTTTTTTTTCTACCCGGGCGAAACACGGGCTGAAATAAAGTGCGGACGCGATGGACATTGGACCATTTTTAGGAGAACTTGTACCTCATCTACCATTGAGTTGCGAATTTTTAAAAATATTTTGAAAGAACGGGAGTTCGGCCTTTTGGAAAAGTACAAGACAGATGACCAATTTAGAAAACTGTGCGGGATTTTAGATAGGCTCGCGTTCCTTCCACCACAGCTTGTTCCACAAGAACTACCCATCAGGGAAAAGTCTACCGGTGACATCGGCTACCTGCTGGACTATTTTGATTGCACGTATGTCAACGGCCGCTTCCGTTATGCTTCTGTTCCATCTGCGGCGGCACCCAGAGCGAATTCTTCCCTTCGCCTGACTCTGCGCCGACGACGACCGGAGTTTCCCCGGTACGGTGGAATATGTACGACACCACTCTTCAAGATAGAGACCGGATGAACAACACCTGCGAAAGATGGAGTACCGGGTTCCAGAAGCTCGTCGGCCACGCCCGTCCAAGCGTCTTGAGGCTGATTGAATGCCTACAGCAAAATCAGGCGCTCGTTGCCACGGCATTGACACAAGCCCGGAGAGGTGAGCCCACAGTAAAGCGGGTGCGAAAAACCACTCTGCACCTGCAGAATCGTCTTAGAAATATTTGCGAGGGCTTGCATGTACATCGAGATCTACCAAGACTGCTGGAGCTAGTGGGGGACTGCATTCGCTTCTAACCAATCGATAAATAAACTTGTTTCTATTAAAATCAACAAACCATGCGCCTGTCAGATTTAATTTATCGTTGCCTTTTTGTGTCGCACGCATGCACCTAAGTTGTCCGCACTCGTGTTAAGACCAACATGAAATTTTCTCGTGGTGAGCTTTTGTCCGGGTCTGTGAAAATATGGGTGAGCTTTTGTCCGGGTCTGTGAAAAAATGGGTGAGCTTTTGTCCGGTGAGCTTTTGTCCGGTGAGCTTCTGTCCGGTGAGCTTTTGTCCGGTGAGCTTTTGTCCGGGATTCGCGCTGTGACGGGGCGTTTGTCAGCGGCTTTCCAATATCCAGCGCTTGGACGAAACGGGAAGAGAATAAAAGAGAGAGAGAGAGAAAGAAGCAGCTTAACCTACGGCTACTGATGCTCTTCGAGTATACTGGATGAGGAAACTAGAATAAGACTCATTGACTGGTCCCTGCTAACGACGTAGAGACTTCATTTGGTCCAGTCAGAATGAAGGTAGCAAACCAAGACTGTAAACAATTGCCAAGTAGAACGGCACTCCCAGGATGCACTCGGAGCGGTAACAATGGTATTTTCTTCCATCCGGGTTTTCACATGTTCAGCCTTGTGCCCGCTGGACGAGTTCGAAACTTTAGTGCACCCCCACACGTGCTTTAAATCTTCCCAAAGTTGACTCGTTTAGCGGTTTCCAATGACGCCCAGCAAGTTTCCAATTTGACCAATATATGTTTATTTTCAATATTGAATAGTTAATTGGTTCATTATTCGGTTAATTATGTAGCGGATTACTTCTATCAATCCCAGAATCCGCCGTGTCTGGCAGTTTGTTCCCTAAAAGAGATTCTTTTTTTTTTTTTCAACCATGCATATTTGATAGGATTTTTTGAAACTCTTCGCTGAAACACCAGGTATACTTTTTATGCCTGATCCAATCACTTTGTATCGGGCCGTCTCCTTCCCACATTCTTCCCCTGTCTTTTGCTATTTTTTTTTGTCTAGGCAACGACCGCCCCTAGCGGAGGATCGATGCAAAAAGAGAGAAAGAAAAGCGAGGGCAGCCAACATACACTAAATTTTATTGTCAGAAACTTAGCTGTTTTCAAGTAAGAAAAAAGGTCGACTGATATTTTTTATAAATAACATCATGGTACTCTATGTTATTGAAGCTCAGATATTTGTTCCTAGAGAAAAGCCCTTTCCCAAACACATTTAGTTCGCAAAGCGGCAATGTCGCTCTCTATAGTTCACGCGCATGTTGATTAACTCAAATGAACAGCGGCGCTCGTTTTGTTGAAAAAAAAACCAGTGTGTCCAATCTGCACTGCTCTTTTTTATTGTTTAAGATCTGGGACAGGATGCGTGTTTGTGGCTAATGAAACAAAAATTATTCCGCGAACACACCTTACGGTCCTAATGAGCGTTTATTTTACGAATCACCAGTCCTTCAATAAGAATGAAAAAATAAAAGAAAACTCTTTGAAGACACTGCCAGATTCACTTTAATACTTTTCTTGCGTACATCGCCAGATTCCCTTTAATACCTTTTCTTGCGTACACCCTACAGTGTGCTCAATTGTTCTTTGGCGGGTTTTTCTGCTTCTTCCCGCCACGACCCAGTCAACACAATCAGCTTGTTTGCATAAGTGGTTTGTTCTTACTTGGATGCCAGAGACAGGCTTCGTCGTCCAATTTATCTTTTGTTGTCCTGTCTCAGTAAAATAGCAGTTTTGAAAGTCAGTGATTTTCAAACGAAATTTGTGCCACTTTAGTTTTTACACGTCCCGCAATACGGGTTACCGTCGTTTGACATGACTCGTGAAGTCGATGAAACGCCGAGACACTAAAAACAAACATTTGACAGACATGCTTTGTTGTGCATGCATATAGAGACAAAAATAAATAAACGAAGGACAAATATAGGAAGCGACAGCAGGTAACATTCAGCTGTCAAACGGCGTTAAAGGGCGCAACATATTTTTTTGTTATTTATTTCTTATTCAGTGATACAAAGCTTAGTGCGCTAACTTCTGCTTCAATAATGTAAACGGATGTTCAAGGGTTCGATACGAAGTTGCGCATCGAAACGTCAAATATTCTCTTCCAATTCTAATTATCATAGGGTTTAATTTTCTGTATAGCGTACATCCATTTTGCCCTCAAAAGTGTTATTGAAAGGAATCATCGAAAATTACTCTCAGCAACGTGTTATTTGCCCTTTCCGAGAAATTTCCAACTTGAGGCATCGTGGACTCTCCCAAAGCTCGCTGTTTTCCTAAGTATCTAAATCAGGCCATTGCTCTGCCGAAACTCTCACTCATACTTTCACTTCAACGGAACTCAAAACATTATTCATGTGCGCATGCTCACTAATCAGTTGTCACTGCAAATTCATTTATTTATTTCTTTTCAAATACTACATTCTCTAGTCGGAGAGAGGGCAGGAGTACAGTGCAGTGCGAACACAAAAAGGGAAAAAGAAAAAAAAAAGATGTAGAAATGAAACGAAAAGTCACACCGATAGGCGCGCAAATAACAAGTATAAAAAGTTCAAACAAACCACAAAACACAAATACTGCTATTGGTCTCCATGAGAGCTCGAAAAACCATTTAAACACAAAAAAGGGCAACAAATAATAAATAATTTGGAAAACGTTCGCAAAGTACATGTTCCTCTTCGCAATCCCAGCCACCCTCTGACGTG
>JAZHYW010020428.1:0-27970 GCA_037355805.1 Ixodes ricinus
TGCTAATGAACTTTTTAATTATGTGTAAACTGGCATAGTTTATTTAGAAAGTTGTTGGGCATAATCGAAAGCCACCAAATTGTCCAGTGAAAAGTAGCGAATTAGGTGTTTGTGTAGATGAGCTATATGGCCTAGTTGAGGATTAGCTCCAAGAAAGAACGCGAACTAAAAACCAACCGATTACCTAAATATTGGTAATGAGCTTGTTAATTATAAAGAAAGCGACATAGTTTATTTAGAACGTTGTTGGGCATAATCGAAAGCCACTAAATTGTTCAGTAAAAATTAATCGCACTTTCGGTTTTTTGAGCTATACTGGTAGTGATTTGTAGATTAGGTTCAAGAAAGAACGCAACTAAAACCGACTAATTGCCTAAAATTCGAAAAATTAACCTTTTAATTCGAAAATAAAACTGCATAGTGTATTCGAAACTTGTTGGCCATAATCGAAAGCCACCCAACCAACGCTACAGACATTATCTCTATAGTGCCCTGATAAGAAGCCCTCCTCATTTGGGCGTGAACAATAGTTCTATTTTAATGTGGCCTCCATCTCCGCGCGGCACAACTTAACAACATGAAGCCAAAGCGTATAAATCATGCGCATCGCTGTGACAACGCCACTAGAAGGGGCTATGAGCGCGCGCGGAAAAGATTGCGGGCAACACGATTCGTGGTCCAATTTAGGTTTTTAGGACACCGTGAGCTACTTCAAGTGCGTTACATCTTTTAAAAATGATTGATTTGGTGTTTTTGATGATCACAGGTAAGGTACAACCCGCAATTGCGTAACTTTGACGTCTTTTTTAGAAACATGTCTAGTCATTGAAAAAATCACCATGTATAAACACGATTGTAGGCAATTTTTTACGGCCGACGACATCATTACGGCACGGAAGGATGAGGTTGGCCACAGATCATACACAGCCACTGTTTTTTTTATCGTACGAGAATGAGCAAACATTTGATACCAAATAAAATAGATTTAGCATTCACCATATTCGGCTTGTTTCACTTGATTCAATGACTACGGCTTTGAACAGAACAAGTTATTTCTGCTCTTGCAACAGCAAGAATCGTCCTCCAAACCAATGCTAAAAAAAGCCAATCCAACACGTTGGGAAGAGCAAGTGCCAAGTTCTCGCCTCAAAACAGCTCCTCGATTGTCGCAGGTGTGCCAGCTGGCTTCTGGGATAATCTTTTCAAATCCTTCCAAGCTCTTAATTCCTCCACTCCAAACTTGCCCCAAAAAACCAAACAGCCGACAAAAAAAAAGAAAAAAATTGAAAAATGGCAAGGAGGAAACGAGAGGCGACTTCCTCCTTTCACAGTGGCGAGTGGGAAAGTGCGGTCGGGTTCCTTAACTCTGCTTGCGGGCCGGCCTTCATAGGGCTAACACACCACGATCAAAACTTCGAAAGTATGAATAGCGGTTAATTTTGGAGCAAATATCAAATAGCGTATTATTTGAAACTGCTATTCGACAATTCGAATATTCACGCAGCCCTACCCTTCGCACATAGTACTTAGGCATCCTAAAAACAACAACTGTATTTTCTTTGATTTTCAGTGGTATCACAAAGAATGTCAGACACTTTCAGTTTTTTTTTCGAGAACAGCTCCCTTTTGCCGCAGACATGGTGCAAATCGTCCACAAATACAGCATATGGGGCAGCGCGTAGCAGGTTATTTCTTCTGGCGCAGTTTGGCACAAATGGCGCAGCACTTTTATCACTGCTGAGGTGAGGCTGGAAAGGTCCGTCTGCTCGCCTGGCTTGCTTGTCTATGTCATTAGTCGGCTTTTCCCGTGACAAGTCGTCGTCCGACACGTGCTTCTGGTTGCTCAAAGGCGTTGAAATGGCTTCTGGAGTTCATCCGGTGAGTTACTACCTGGGTGCTGCTTCAATGATAGAGCACGAGAGCATAATCTGTGTGTCCGCAACAACACGGGGGCCATCTCGCTGACCATTGTAGGCGATGTGGGTGTAAACCTAACCTGACTGGCACAGAGATTTTAAGAAAGGCAGAAGAAAGACCGGAAAGAGAGATAATAGAGGCATTCTACATAAAAAAGAAAGAAAACAATTCTGTCAGCACTCCGTCTTTGTATTTGTGTTTCTGGAAGGTCGGCTCCGACTGTGGCGATTGAATCCGATGGGTTTGAGCAATGTGTATATTTATAGGTGACAATGGTGTTAATAAAAAACAGTTGAAAGTGAAGCGCCTGTCCTGTCGTCTGTATTTCTTTATCGTCCCCGTTTGTTTGCACTTTTTAACCTATTATTCCTTCATAAAGCCTTCCAATCGCAAAGCAATGAAAAAGTCTGCTTCAGTCTACATATATACCAGACTTACCATATAATATGCCCTGCTGTTACCTTTGCCTGGCCCCATAGTGTACAATTTGTATCTGTCTCCTCAGATCTTGACCGATAAGTCCCTGTCCTCAGTACTGCAACACAGAGAGCAAACTTTTTTAAATTGCCAAACAAGTTATCTTTTCCTTATCCAAATTTTCATGCATAGTAGGCTTCTTTTCTAATCTGAGCTACCTCTTACCTCTTTCAGCTTCCTTCACTGCCCTCTTAACTGACTTTGTCCTCTTCATTCTTTTCTAGCATTAGCCCAGTACCTGGTAGAGAGCCCACTTCCTCTCTTTCACCTCCACACCCCTCATGTATTGGCGACGAGATGTTTTGGAGGCGCCATCTCGCTGGTGCCCTCCTTCGTACAGGTTTCAAAAGGTATTTTCAGGACCCTTCCAATACTCCATCCAGTACATTTATAATATAACAAGTTGAAATGCACCGCAAAAATTCTTTATTGCACCATATCTAGGAAAAGATGCATTTGCCAAAGAGGTGCTAGCGAAGGGTTCAGTAGAGCTACGTCAGCTTTTCCATGATTTCCGAGTGGGTGTTTAGAAGTCCTTGCACCTTCGCTTTCGCCGTTTTCCTTAAGCCGGGGTGAAACGACTCAGACATCATACAAAAGACAGCCTGCAAACACGAGTCACCGGAATATCCGTGGTTTGAATGCTGCGTGCTCCAAGTTTCCTCCTTCAGACTCAGTGCCATGCGGCATTCGAAGCATGGATTTCGCGATGACTCGCGTTCGAATGTGTATGCAGACTGCCTTTTGTATGATGTACAAGCAGTGTGACCTTGGCTTTAGGCAGTTCGACTTGACAATATAGGTGATGTCACTCTGTTGCCTTAGCTTTATCGGTGTCTGTAGTCGTCTTGACCCAGCCACGACCGCTGAATGTTGCACTTCCCGGGCATCACGCACAACTTATGCTACGTTCACCATGTTTAATGTAAAATAGACGCGGAACAAGCAAACCACGAGTAGCTAGCAAACAGTATGCGAGAGAACAAGGCGAACAAGGCTGCGGATTAAAGACCGTATTTTCCAAACTTTAGTCCACACCCGGTGTATAGTGCGCAGAAGCCAATTGAAGTCAACACGAAAATCTTCTCATACAAGGCACACCTTGACGAATGTCTGCTTTCTGAGATCACAAAGGAGGTTGTTTTTTTTATAAATTATCACTAACATACTCTTTCAATCACAAAGTCTGTCGCGTCTCGTCACAATGAACAATCTTGAAAAAACAAAATTCCTGTATAGTCCGCACGCATAGATAGTCCGCACAACCTAACATTTCAACCTATAGACATAGATAGTCCATTACTATAGCCCAGAAAATATGGTACATCATTAATAAGATTCACAAAAGGAAATTACTATTGGAATAAATTCACTGAGACAAAAGATACAGCAAAATGCTGTTCTTTAGTAAACCAACTGTTACAACGGAAAAAGAAAAAAAACCTGATTGAAGACACCATTCAAACAAACTTCGGTCCTAACACGAGGTAGAGGCACTAGCAAATAGGTTTAATACAGAATATGTCCAGGCGATCGAAACTCTATGCAGTTCAACAATGGACAGACGATCCGATCAAATAAGAAAGAGTGATTCATTATTTTTTCCCGATATGGATGACAATGATCTAATTAAAATTGAAAAACATTTAGAGACTAATAAAGCGACAGGTTTGAATTAAATTAGGGCTAGAGACATTAAATACCACATCACTATGATAAAGCTTATATTACTACAGTTGTACAGTGGTATATTCTTTAGCGGCATCATCCCAAAAAAGCTTAAACCTTCCGTCGTTCGGCCAACATTAAAGAAAGGTAAGAAAAATTAATTCCTAAATTATAGACCCGTATGCATCCTTTTGGTCGTACATTGTATAATGGAAAAATACATTAATAAAGTACTTATGCTATATCACAAAATATGGCCTATTAACTCAGACACAATATGGATTCAGGGAATATATAGGAACCAGTGACCTTCTAGAAGACTTTTTTGAGTATGTAAATGAAAACAGACACACTGGAAATTATGTTCTAGATTTATTCACACAATTTACCAGGATATTCGATGCAATAAATATTGATATATTAATGGATAGACTATACAGTACTGGGATAACGAGGAAATTACGACTTACTCCAAAATTATCTTACTGATCGGTCTCGAGGTAGGTATGTTTTAGGCTCAATATAAAGCAAGGAAATTAGAAGAGCGGGACACTGGCTAGAGGTCAAACTTTTGAACTACTCAAGTGATCGGAATGAAATTTGCAGGGGATATTTAGCTTCAGATGTAGGTGTACTGTGCAAACTTTCAGCTCTCTAAAACAAATTTACATTCCTGCATAAGATCATGTGTCACTTTTCATTAAGAAATCTATGATATGCAAATGAAGCTATTAAGCACCATTTTGACTGCTTGAATATAAAGTGGGGGATATGGGACCTCGGGCTATCTAGTTTTAATAACTTAAATGTAAATATTTCAGGAAGAGTTATTACCTCAAAATATGAGATGCATATTTGTCCTATGTCACTTTTTGAAAACTTAGTTTTTTATCACTGAGGACTTCAACTTAAAACAAAATAAAGTAGATAGCCCAATTCCCCAGTAAATTTCAGTTCAGAAACATCTTGATTGTAGTATCAGAATACTTTCACTTTCGAACAAAAGATTCCTTCGTATGAAATTTGCAGCAAAAAGCGGAACTGAGAAAAATGCATTCAAACATTGAACTCCTTTACTTTGTTACTGCCTCACAATGTGTTGAAAATATTTTATATCGACATAACTATTTGGAGTATGGTCATCAAATTTGGTGTAAGGGTGTATAATTAGTTTCTAAAGACCGAAAACCTCAAAATTGAAAACTGAATTTGTTTCAAAAATATTTAAAATTTAGGCCCATGTCCCCCTTAAGGTCAAACAAGGAATACCACAAGGTACATCTTGGTCCACAACTTTTAATTTATATGTTAACGAGATAGGCCAGGTTAGGTTAAAAAAGTAAGCCCTTTCAATTTGGAGATGACACAGTGATTGAATATGCACATAGGAATTCCTAAGTAGCAGGAAGATGATATCCATGACATTATACAATGGTACCGTAAAAACCAAATAATCGTAAATGTTCCTAAAACGCAAGTAATACGCTTTAGAGATCCAAAGAAAAATTGTAAATTAAATTTCAATAGGAATGTATGATCAGAACTGCAACAACTGCTCGTGCATACCGCACCACATAACGGGTCCATGGCCACTATCCACACATCTATCCATCTTACCCGCGGACTCAGGCCTAGTCGACACACTGAGGTTTAAATGTTATTTTATTTATTTCAAAATACTGCGACCTCGATGAGGTCATCGCAGGAGTGGAAAGAAAACATACATATACATTCAAAAAGGCCAACGATTAAAGATGTACACACCCTACGACACAAAACTTAGAAAACCGTGAAAAATGCAATATATAAAAAGAGTACAAAAACAATCACATACACTTCAATAGCAGACTCCAGGCACCATACCAGAACACCTACTGTATTTCTAATACAAACCTATCGAAATCAAGATAACGAACTGATCCATTTATGTTATTCCAGTTTTCTATCGTTCGAGGAAAAAAATAATATTTAAAACAGTTAAGGTGGGCTCTGTACGGTACAAGATTTAAAGGATGGAAGCTTCGAGTGCGTGATTCAGTAACAAAACCAACATATTTTTCCCGATTAAGTGCACAGTTATTATTCACTATTTTGTGTAGGAGCTTAAGCCGTTCTACAGCGCGTCTAGAATCAAGAGGCGTAAGTCCTATGTCAGTCATGGTAGATGTAGGAGAAAAATTGCGGTCATATCTATTACAAATAAATCTAGCTGCCTTTGATTGTATTGCGTCAATCTGCTTAATATCACCCTTTAGATACGGATCCCACACCACACAACCATACTCTAAGATAGGTCTAATCAAGGTCTTATACGCCGTTACTTTAACTTCCCTAGTTGAAGATTTTAAGGTTCTTTTGACATATCCTAGCCTTTGCAGAGCACGAGAACAAATAGAACTGATGTGCTTATCCCATTTGAGACTAGGCGTGAAAAATATACCCAAATACTTGTATTCATGAACTTGACGCAGAATTATATTACCAGTACCATACCTAAAAGCAGACGGTTCCTTCTTATTAGTAAATGACATAACGACAGATTTCTCAAAATTAATTTCCATCTGCCACTTTTTACTCCAATTAAAAAACTGTTCAAAAGAGTCATTTAGCAAGGCATGGTCATCTACCGAGTTGATTTCGTTGTACAAAACGCAATCATCTGCATAGAGGCGAATTTTAACTGGAAGACCATTTGCGACGTCGTTAATATAAAGTAAAAACAAAGAGGTCCTAAAACCGATCCCTGTGGGACACCGGAACTAACTGAGACATTGCTAGAATGAACATCCCTATATGAGACAAACTGTGATCTATTTTTTAGATAATCTTCGATCCAATTAACTAATGACGTATTATTTAAAATCGCTTGTAGTTTCTGAAGAAGCTTATGATGTGGCACTTTATCGAAAGCCTTAGAATAATCTACAAAGATGGCATCAAGTTGTCCTCTTTTATCTAAAGCTAAAGCTATGTCGTGAGTGAATTCAAGAAGTTGGGTTGAGGTGGAGTAGCCACGATGAAAACCATGCTGTTGCGGGCAAAGAATAAAATTAGTCTCGAGGTACTCAGATATCTGTTTATAGACAATATGTTCCAAAAGTTTGCATGAAGACGATGTGAGCGAAATGGGTCTGTAGTTTGTAACCACCTGTTTGTTGCCTGACTTGAACAAGGGGATGATTTTAGCCGACTTCCATGACCGAGGTACTGTTGCAGTAGAAATAGATTTTTCGAAAATGACAGATAGGTATTTTGAAGTCCAAAGTGAATATCGGCGAAGAAAAGAATTTGGAATTCCATCAGGGCCAGGGCTTTTCTTACAGTCAAGTTTCATTAGTAGATTGAGGACACCAGAAACACTAATCTCTAAATCAGATAAAGCTGGGTATATACCTTCAAAGAAAAACTCAGAATCATTGCCGTTATCACGACTGAATACAGATTTAAAATAATCATTAAAACAGTTCGCTATCTTTGTCGGCTCACTTACAGATTCACCTTCAATAGTAAAACTCTGCGATAAGTTACATTTTGGAATAATAGATCTCCAAAATTTGGCAGGATTTGATTTCATAAATTCAGACAAAGTTACATTAAAATATTTGGTTTTAGCTGTTAACATCTTTTCTTTCAAGGTTGTTTTCAGATATTCAAACGAGGTATGAACAACTGATTCTGTGTTATGTTTCGTTGAACGACGTCTCCTCTTCGTTTGCCGCATCAACTGCAGCACCTCTCTCGTAATCCAGGGGTGCGCAGGGTTCTCTTTCTTTCTAGTAACAGGTACAAATTTGTTGATGCATTTATCTATAAGGGAGTTGAAATATCTAAGCAACGTATTGACATCAGCGTCTAGACTTATGGCACAAAAATCATCAAAATAAAAACTAAGTTCATCAATTATTGATACATCGTCAGCTCTGTTGAAATCAAGGAACGTGACAAATTCAGGGTTCGAACGCTTGATACGAATGTTGAGGCTGACAAGGACAGCTTTGTGATCAGAAATTCCCTCGACCACCTCGCAGTCATAACCTAGGTTCGTGATACTATGGGTTAGAAAAACAAGATCAAGAACAGAATTATATCTGGTGCACGTTTTGACAACCTGATCTAAGTCGAATGACACAGCCATATCTACTAGAGCATCACAAATGGCCCTATCGCGACAGCCAACCGCTAGCGTTTCCCAGTTTATATCGGGTGCATTAAAATCGCCCAGCAAGACAAGCTTGAAATTTGCCAGATTGTATTTGTGAATGTAGTCATATATGTCAAAGATGGCTTGCAGGCTCGAACCAGGAGCCCGATAAACCGCGCCGATAACAAGAACAAACTTATCAAGCCGCACCTTACACCATAAAGACTCTGTGTTAGGTAAACTGGAGGAGAACAGAAAAGCTAATACTAGATTTCAAAAAATGCGCAACACCACCACCTCTAGAAGATCGATCGCATCGTACCACGTTGTAATTAGGAGGTGTAAATTCGCAATCAAGAATGTCATCGTGTAACCAGGTTTCGGTAACACACATCACGTGCGGTGAATAAGAAGCTGCAATGCACGAGAACTCTGTAAATTTAGGGACAAGGCTCCGAGCATTAATGTTTAACACAGACAATGGTTTATTCAGTAACTGTCAGTTCGATCCAGTAGGAAGAACCGGAGGGAGAACTTTTATCAGCATATTATTTGTTGAATCCCACGAGTATCGGTCGTTGTTAACAAAAGCGTGGTCGTAACGCAGACGAACCTTTGCGCCATTTCTTCGGAATTCGGCAGTACTAAGCCAAAGTTGTTTTCGAATGTTTCTAATACGTGGTGAGAAATCCTCGTTAACAAATATCCGTGTGCCTTTAAGTTTAGAAACATTTTTGAGTATCCGAATCTTGTCACGAAAGTCAATCAATTTAAATATTACAGGTCGTATCTTACCTTCTGCAGGCATACCAAGACGATGACAGCGTTCTATGGCATCGCAAGTTACAGACAGCTTTCTGGTCAGCAGTTCAGTTACACTATCCAGTAGTGATGCAGGGGTTTCATTAACAGGCTCTTCTAGACCATACACGACCAAGTTGTTTCTGCGAGAACGGTTTTCCATATCATCATTCTTATCTGTAAGTTGACAACCAGCTGTTTCGAGAGCGGCACTTTTTTCCCAGATACTGCAACCGACGGGCGATATCAGATATCTGGACGAGCCAGCTTCGATTGCAACAAGTCGGGATTCGTAGTCGGCAATCTTAGCATCCAGAGCCTCTTGTCTATTTTTGATAGAAGTAACGTCCGCAGCAATTTGTGTTTGACCAGTTAGTATTTGCTGAAGGAGAGCTAGCGTCTCGGGGCCGGGATTAGATTCAATATCGCCACTACACAACAGGATGGATGAACATATGCTAAACCATGACAGTAAATCAGAACAAATGCCAACCAGTCCGATCTGCCCTCCTAGACGTTTGGAAGTGTCGACGCCACTCTCGTTCCGCGCCGAGCGCTGTCCCTGATACGATTCGATGAAGCCAATCAAAAAGTGCCTCGTCATGGCGCTCGTCCTCTTTGTGCGTCTGCTATGACCACCTGGCGTGCAGTGAATGCGATCCTGGGCTCTTTGTCTGCTTGGTTCAGCCGCTTTTAGCAAACGCACGAAACCGATGAACGCCGTGACTAGACACTTTTGTCGCTGCTCGATCGGCTCCATCGGAAGCGTCGAGTAAACTATCGAGGCTTGTAAACAGCCTCCATGTGGCGTCATCATACCAGAGTGGCTCCTAATCCACAATTGGGTGTTTAACCGAAGTTGGAGCTTAGACCCCTTCCGAGTCTCCCCGCCCTGTGCAGAGCCAAACCCGACGCCATAATTGCGGTGCTACACAGTTTCTCCACATCAGAGAAAGCGAACTAACGTCTTCGAAAGCATACAGCAGAAAGGAGAAAAGATGTTGGTCCTTGTACGTCACATTCGATTCACGAAATCGATGGCGCTTTATTTAGCCGAGCATGGTCTTCTATGACCGCCATTCGAGCGGCAATATTGGAGCTTTTGAGACTGCCACAGCGTGACTCTGACTTTTGAAAAGGGTCTGTTGCGGTTGCAACTTGGTGTTATGTACGTACTTAAGTTACGCTCTTCGGTAGATATCTAGTGTATATAGTCAGTATAAAGAAAGAATTCAGATACACGTACGCGATGTCAATATGGCATAGTCAATTTCCATAGTGTCAGCATCACCATGTTTCTATTTCTTTGTCCAGAATCAACCACTGGTCTAAAATGTGGTATAAATTGAATAAATTCAGAACACATATAACAAAAGCGCATAGAGAGCTTTTTAATTTTTTTTTTATTCCATAGTTTAAAAAGCAAGCTTGCATTATGATACTTTTTATTCCTGAGGCCAATGGACCTTTCTGGAAACGCGAGCGCCTCCAGTGAGAGCTTTGGGGCATCATGAGAACTGTGAGGGTGTCGCGCCCTTTAGCTATCACTGTACTTCAGCCGAGCCAAGTGTAGCCCAGTCGAGCTTTTGCATGCTAGGTGGCGCACGCTCGCCCGAACTGCAGCACCATTCTTAATCCATTCATGCATCCAGGCGAGCTAACGGTCTTCGAACGTCGTTGGGACGAGTTGCGTTGTTGTTGTTGTTGCTTGTTGTTGTTGTTGTCCTTTTATTGGCGAAGGGAAATAAAATATTCCCACAAGTGCCACTAAGTAAGCTACGCTTCAGAGTAACGACACCTGGCCATTTTGTGGCTTAAAATCATGTTTGCCAGTTATCTAAAGCTTTATCTGAAATCTCAGGAAACGCTTTATTGTCCTCCACAAATGTTTATGCAGTTCGCGACAAAGCAAAGCTATATTGCATGAGATTGCTAACACCAAAACTAATGCTGAGAAAGTCGCACTTTTGAATCATGAGGATCGGTAGTTGCGTCTGCTCTGCAGAAGCACCAAAATGGCAGCGCCCACAACAGTGTCGAGGAACGTGGTGCCGATACTCTAAGCGCAGTTCATTTAGTGGCTCTCGTACCAAGTAGCTCACATGAATCACGTAGCAAAATAATAATAAAAAAAACACATTGGATGCGTGAGTGATTCCTCGCTCTTTTGGTGCGCTGCCCACGCGCGATGGCCCATTAAAGAAGAGAGGTGACCCGTCCAAAAAAGGGCAGTGGACAGACGTGCTGCGTGCCAGGGTGCCACCGCAACATCCTGAAAGATCGTCACCTGTCATGGCATCGTGTTTCCGGCGGACGAGAAGCGCAGCACAGAGCGCTGAAGATCGTTTCCTGCCGTGTACGCAGGGACCCAACGCGAATGCAGGCAACGTGGTTCTCGCAGGCGGTGCGACGGTCGCAGCCAAGTAGCAGCAGACGACGGAGCAGCGACCCTGACTGTTCCCATAATGCCTCAGCGCGCCGCTTGGGGGCGCGTGCTACCAGGGGGGTGCAGGGGTGAAGGTGCCGCCAGAGCACTATATGGCTCTTTCCGGAGCAGAGTAGCGCAATCTAGAACGCCGTCTCTCGGCGATTAGTGGCGAACGCCTGGAGGTTCCAACTCCGGTCAGAAATGCGCTGGGAACGTGAGAAAATCGTTGTTTCTTCAATGTTGTGGAGATATACGGAACGACAATAGTTTTTGACATCATAAGGGAACATTTTAGAATCATTTGCGCTAGGTTGTGTGCCAAATAAGGACGTAATTTGTTTTTAAAATTGCACGAGCGGCATCATGCAGCAGACGACGCGGCGACGTCACAGCGTCCAAGTGACCCGCCTCCGGCTAACCCAAAGAGCCCATCTCCGCTGCGTTCAAAAATCGTCTGCTTCAAACGCCATTGCCTTGGAAATTGCCTTCTCAAAATTTGCACACGCATCTGACATTATTAAAACTTTGATAAAGTGTTTGGTGTTTTACCAACTTCACGACAGACTAGTTTTGAAAAGTGTGAACTCGCCGTTTATTTTTAATTAGCCGTGTTGGCGTCGATCTCCATGTATTCTCCCATAGGGCGGGCCGCCTCCTGGAACCCTGAGTACCACGTGACTCGCGCCGAGCTGCTCTGTCGGCCATGTTGTCGGCGAAACACGCGGATCAAAGGATTGCGCTACTCTGCTCCGTAGGAGCTATATAGTGCCTCTAGGTGCCGCCGCTTCCAATGCACCCTCCTCAGAATTTACGGCGCTCCGTGGGGGCCGCCATATTAAAACTTGATACCAGTGTTGCTGCATCTGCAGGTCATCTTTAAGTTAGAGCTGACGGAGAAAATCTGGCCACGGCGCAACGCCGATGTACGCTGGAAGCTAGAGCCGGTTTGCTTTCGTTGTTTTTGTTTGGTCAGAGAAAATCTAGCAACAACGCACGTTCAACATGGCGCCGGTATTGTTTTGGTTCGACGCGGTTTGCGAGCACATGTAGCGAAGACGTGACCGGAGAAGTGCCCCTGTGATGTTCCCGGAAGACGGAAAGTATCATTCGTAATCGTCGTGTGTGCTTTGAAAGCGAAGGGAGTCACAGGGTCCACGAGTGCGCAACCACAAGCCAAGGTTCACGACAGCGCTGCGTTGACTTCGGCGATCTCGTTCTGTTTGGTGCATAGAGATAGGTTTGGTGCAACACGGCGATGCGACAAAGAGTTGAAACGTTCGTGGTGTGTTGTGCGGTGCTTGGAGGTAGAAGCCCATACTAACACGAAGCGCAAATTGGTTATTGTGGGGTTGAAATTCAACGGGTTCAGTCCCGTCGTCGTCAGCTGATCCGGTCCAGCTGGTCCGGGAGGACGCAGCGAGCGCTTTTAAAAGTAAATCTTCCTTCGTTCCGTTTCAAAATGTGGAAGATTCTCGACGCATACCGTGAGTAAAAAGCTGCGGGCGTTTTCAACAAAATTACGTCGTTTTAATTGAATAATGGACACCGTGATTGTTGTCCTAGACCTGCCGTTTTTATGCTTCGTGTTGTTGGCGTTTGCACAGCGACGCACACCGCCCGAGTAGATGATTCGGTCCTGCAAACGACCGGTCATACAGAATTTCAGGGAAACTTAAGTCACCACCGATATTTTCTTGTAAATCTCGTGTGAGTTTGTTGTGCTCATCATGCGGTGTGAATAAATTAGGGCAACGTTTCCTACCTGCCTACGGATGCATGAACTGAGACCATTTTTTACGTAGTGAACATAGTGTTTGTTTTCTTTATTTTGGGATCAGGTGTTGGTGAATTTATTATGGTACAATCACTTGAGAGTTCAGAAATTGGGGAGAGCGAGCATGCTTTCCCAACTTTGTCTCTTTTCTCTCTGGCATTGCCCCTAGTTTCTAGTTGCAGCTTCAGGAGACATACCTTACTAGCAGGTACAAACTGCTCTAAAGCAGCTAGGTAAAAGACTGGTAAGTCAGGGCGGTGCGGACTCCGTGTTTCGCGCTTTTCGCAAGGCGACTGGGTAAGTGCTTTTGCGAGGTATGCGGAATACGCAAACGATTTTGTTATGCTCGTCGTTTGCGTCTCTCCAGCAAAACGAATAAGATGATCTACAAAGGCGCAATCACAAGCCAAGATTTACGATAACAGTGCATTTGATTCGGTGGTCTGTGCAGTTGTATTTTAAACTGCTTTCTGCAACACCGTGTCATGACGAAGAGCTGGAACGTTCACGGTTTGTGCTGGGCTACCGGTTGACCCAAGGGCGGATCCAGAACTCCGTTTTTTTTTGCTTTTTTGGGGGGGAGGGGGGGAAGGGGTCGGGAAAATATAAAGCAAGATAAACAGGACTCCGGTTGCGCCTTTTGTTTTAACCGCCGCAGAACCACACTGCGCCGACGGCCCCTAGATGTGCGCCGCTGCGCCGACTTTTGGTTCTAAGCCGTGCTTTGAAACCGCCGCCGCGGACTTCAGTCTCGGTTGAAGCGACGGAGTGGTTCTCCAAGTTCAGAGTACAAGTGTGCCTGCTAGGGTGCGACCTACCCTATTTCGAACCCTCGTCCTTGAGTACCGAGCCTTCTACCACCTGGCAGGCCGGTAGTCGGTTTTATTTCGGGGGATCCACCCATGTCAAATCGCCCTCCGAGAAGGGGGCAGGGGGGGGGGAGTCGCCCCCGGTGCCCCCCCCCCCCCCCTTTGGATCCGCCCCTGGGTTGACAGAAGCCCGCGTCGCCCGTATCGGCACTGAGTGCACTTGGGCTGTTGTAGTGGCTCTAGGCTGTTGATGCTCAAGCCTTTCATCCGCGGCTTGCCGCCAGCTGATCCGGCTGCTCGACGGTGAGGAAGCGGCGAAAGTGACCTCTGAAGTAAATGTAAATCCTTGTTCATCCAGTTATCCGGTGTCAAAGTGTGGAAGGTGTCCAACGTGTACTGAGGGCGGGAACTACGAGCGTTTTGCCTTGCTTTCGTAACCGAAACCAGAACAGCGAGATAACTGCCTTGCGTACTCCAAAATGATGGAAGCAATAAGTCGTCAAAAACCTGTTTTTAGGGTTTCAGACCAAGTAAACAAGACAAATATAATTAAACTTCGTTGCCTGTATGCAGGAGGACTTATGTAACACAACAATACATTCTCTTTCCAAAACGAAAAAGAAAGTAAAACTCAGTCCGCCGTATATGGCAGCAACTTCTTCGCTGCAAAACCTATGCTGGCAACGTAAGCGGTTTTAATATGGCAGCCTCCGCTTTGCGCCGCGTTCCCTTTCCCTCCTCCCCCCCTGCGTGCTACTTTCCAGAAATGTCCATTGGCAGCCATGGCAATCGTACGAAAAGAGTCAAAACGGGTGAATTAGTTGAATAAATAACTAAAAAACTAAAACTAAGTTTACTTTTATATATATTTCTAGGGGCCTAGTAAATTTCTACATTTGACACTCAACCTCGGTAACGTGTAACGGCGTTGTAAAATATTGATTGAAAAAAATTGTAGCCAGGGCTACAAGCGAGAAATCTCTAGTAATCTCACTTCTGTACACGGCTTCGAACCCAAACTAAGCGGACACAAAGCATCAAGCTGGCTTCGCTTGCGGAGCCGACAGAGGGCGGATGTGGACATCACAGGCGCTGATGCCAGACTGTTTACGTTTGAAGCCGCGTACACGGATGGCATTTCTCGCCTCGTAGTGCCCACTGCGATGTAGCCAACATTTCACCACACAAACAACAGTATGAGGTTTTTGTTTTTTTAATTCGTTATCGCACTTTTACTGATATGATGTTCATGCGTTTTCTCGCAGGTGTCCTCCACTCCCAAAACCAGAGGACCGACGCTGCAAATACCATCGTCTTGGTATCGGCGACTTCCCCCAATGCTGCGGTGTGGAACCGTCTGTTTGCCAAGGTCCCCTGAGAGTGGGGACGACACTATTTCTACAAGTGACTCTGAATAAACTCTCTAGGTTCGCTTGGATTACGTGTCAAATGGAATGACTACGTGAGGGTTCTTTTCCTGGGCCACTGTGAATGGCAGCTTCAGCTATAGATGCCATAAATACGCGGGCACCGTAGTTTTTTAATATTCAGATCCGGATTAGCAATGACAAGGTAGTAACTCTTTTCGTTGGCTAATAGATTGATTGAGAGTTTGGATCTTGGTTGTTAATCCTTTGTGATATGATGTAATTTCTTTTCAGCGGCGTATTTTTACGTTTAAAGAATAAACCATGTAATGAGAGTTATTATTAATTACAAAATGTTTACAAGACAGGCACTTTTGTTTGGATTCATACTATAACAAACAAAGCTTCGCCATTCTTTTAATGGTTGCCGAAGCCTCTGCTCCTGCCTGTCTCGCCTACCTCGACTAGTCGTTTTGCCTAAAGGCCCGTTCACACTCGTTCAACCGAGTACGACCGAGAGAGACGAGATCTGTTAAAACCTTTAAAAATTTCTTAGGTCGTGGGTACACACTGGCATTCTGGCGCCATCTTTGCGGTGACCAAGGAACTGCATTTAACAAGATCGAAGGTTTCGCGGGATTTTCGAGGTCAAATGTGCGTAATACCTATAAGAAAGGCTCGTTTATAACGTTGACAAAAGTTTTTCGAGCCAAGAAAGAAAGGATAATGCGCGAGAGAAATAGAAAATATGCCGGACCGCCAAGTTTACACTGCTACCCAATAGATGGCGCCAGTGTGTCCTCTGGTTGTAAGAGGTTTTAAGGAACCCAGTTTTAAGTGGTCGCAAGAGTGTGAACGGGCCTTAAGTGATCAGTGTTTCGTGTTGACCCAGGTGCTTGAGTGAGGCTTCCTGAAGTGAAGTAGTGTGTGTTTAGGAGCTGTCGCGTGTGTTAGTGATGGGAAGAGACGCGGGGGTTTGGCTTTCGATAGCGCGGTTTGTTACTTTCGTTTTCCTCTTGCTTTGCTAGCGTTTTTCTTTTTTTTTTCGTGCGCATGCAAATGCGCACTAGAGATGTCAGTTTCTGTTAGGCGGCCACGTTTTTGTGTAAAGTGCTGCCAGATGTGTGATCTAGTGTGATCGCAACAGCAAGCAACAGCGAGTCTTCCGGCAGCCACATTGCCCCGAAAGATGACAAGCTGAATGCTATTTGGCTGGAGGCAATCGGGCGTTCGCGTAGCGACAAACGTGTCCGTTCTCGTCATTTCGCTCAGGAGGCCTTCGAGATTCACAGCGGGTGCACCGAACGTCCGCGACTGAGACACAGCTGTTACGTAAAAAACCTGGCACAGCCAGGTTATTACATAACAGCTTTCCTCAGAAGCCTTTGGACGTCCGAATTCTGCGTCAGCCGACAGATTTGTTTTCTCGGCTTCCGAACCATCTTACGTAAAGTTGTTTCAATTGAATTTGAAGTGTACTGGTCCCTTCCTACCTGTAAGGTGCCAATCTCCCACGACAAGTGATATTCTCTCTAAAGCCTGCGACGTCCAACATTTTTTCCCTTTGAGTTACGGTGCCAGATGAAATTTCCATCTTTTATCCCTATGCCAACTTTGTTTAGTGTAACAAGTTTCTTGTCAAGTTACGGTGGTGGCCTATGTACCTGTGTGCCCAAAATGAGCACCTCGCACAGCCAGGGTATTACAAAACAGCTGACCCCTAAGAAAAAGCGAAATTCCCATTGAGTGACGCACGTGATTCTATTTTAGTTGATAACTAAATATTTAAACCAGGTGTCTCAATTAAACTCGCCACATCTTTTCTTGAGCTATGTTCTCACTGGCCTAATCAATATAATCGTCCAAGCAGTCTTAGTTTCCAAAGGCTAAGCAAGAAACAAGAATCAGCTGATTGCTGTCATTGAGTGAAGCCGCCGATTTTATTTTTGTCAATAAAACAAGTTTCACACCGGCTCCATGTCGTTTAGCTCCATCGCCCTCATCCGGTAGACGATCTGGAGCACGACTGGGTTTAGGATGCCACCGAAAGAGTCGGCGTGATCCGTGATGTAGCAGCCGCCAACCTTGGAGGCGACCTCCGGAACCTCCAGGGAGCAGACGGACTCGCGGGCCGTCGGCATTAGCTGCTAGCGGCCGCAGCGGCACCTGGTTGCGTGTAATGCCCATATCCCAAGAGCCAATAGCAACAGCTAGTACACTAACTTTTTTCCTTCAGTCTTGACAAATCAAGGCAGTTGGGTAACACCCGAGCCATTCCGTGGCCAATTCGTCGAAGCATGCGGCGTCTCGCGCGAGAAGGTAGCAGTGACGCAGTCCTTTGTCCCGCCTAACGAAGGACAGCGGGAGCTCAATTACCAGCGGGTGTCGTCCAGCCGCGCCGAAGGCTCGGGAGGCTCAGGCGGTGCGCCGTCTTCGTTCCTGGCAACCGTCCTCAATGTGCCCGCGTGGTATCTTCGACAAGACGCACCGGAAGTCGAGACGCTGCGTACGTCGTTCAACTCCGCAGCCAAGTCAATCCAACAGGAAATCCAAGGGTGAGGGGCGGGGCGTACTTCAACTCCGCTCAGGTCGAAAGAGCGGGAGTTCCAAATGTGGAGAGGTTGTGACCGGCTAAATTACGTCCTGTGGCGTAAATATTGCTAAAAAAAAACATTTTTAGTGGAAGATTTGTTTTGTGACATGCTTGTCCCCTTTAGGCTTTAAAAAAACAGTTTTTTTTCTTTGCAGTTACCCTTTAAAGACCCCAAGTTAGCGGTTGTACCGCACTGGCAAAATTGCTCATCTACAGCTGAGACACCAGACACCCACTGAGGCAGACTAACTTCCAACTGTATAAACATACACACAACAATTTTCTTCGGGAACCTGGGAGGCTGCGCAAACTTTTGCTGCGGAGAGGACCCGAAACGCACTTGTTCGGTCGGAAGAAGTGTGTTTCGGCGTCTCGCCGCAGCGGGGCGCCAGTCACGTGGCTCTCCTCTTATCCGTTGTCTGCCGCTCCACTTTTTCCATATCGGCGTCAGTTTCTCGTGGCGATCTGCCAGGCTTTGTCAGTATATAGTGGCTATGGTAAATGCTAAGAGCTCATGCCGGGAGACGCATTTCACGCGCTTCTGCGCGAAAAATAAAGTAAAAACAAAACAGGTTTTATTTATCTGGCCGGCAACGATCTCGAGAAGAGAGCCCGTAAAGCTCCCACTCACTAGTGAACCAACTTGGGGCAGTAATCTTCACAACACCAACCTGCGAAAAGAAAATAAACCGACGCTGACATTTAAATAAAGTGTTCCGCTAGAAACTGAAATTATATTATTTATATTATTAATATTATTATCTAGATATATGCAAGTAAAGTGAAAACATATAGAACTTTTTAAAATGTTTGTCTTATTAACAATACAAATTAAAAAATCCGATGCATTAGAAAAAACTTCTAACAGTAGCTGCCATGACGCTGACGGATGCAACCTGAGAACAATCTTTTAGCTCCACCCACAAGCGTCACTGCGCCTATCTGAAGTGCCTCCGCCGTCGAGAATGTAGTTCGGGCTAGCAACGTTGCTTTTTCTTCCTCCAGTAAACGTGTCTTAAACTACTACAATATTTATTTAATTCATTCAGGACGTTTAAACAAGTTGGAATATGTTTTTGTCAACGAAATAGCTGTTTAGTAAAGAAAGAAAGTCATGTCCAATGTACCGTCTTCCCAATTCATTTTCTGTCCAAGATACTCGTACTATACATACCGTCTTCCAGCGCCTTCGATTGGAGGGAAAGCGGCGAAAACGAAACCAACCTTTCTCTCGCCAAAATTATAAATAATGAAGCACTTATAGTTCCTGCAAAGAATAAATATTTAGTGATTTACTTAGTTTTGTGGGCTTTGCGCACGAAATGAGTGCCTTTATTTTGTTGGATGAATAGAAAGCAAGAATAATTATACTTTTCGTCGGCACCTTCCCAAGTCATCGACCACCACCGCGCCCTCTCTTTTGCCGTGTTCCAAAATTTACTCGATCCTACTCCAGGGTAAGGGTTTTGTACCTGGCGTTCTAAAACCTACCCGCGTCCAGCGTTTTTCGATCTGTGTTGTCATGTGACATGACCCGCCGGAGTAACTCAGATCCATTTGGGTTAGATTTGGAACACAGCCATCGTCTTCCGTCATGGATCCCACTCGAGGTGACTCTCAGCAGTGCTAAGCCTCGCGCCCGCTTCGAAATTTTCGTTGGCGATAGCGTAGCTGGATTCTCACGTTGTCGCGCAAAAACTGCTGCAAACGCAAGCCGATACCATTAAGATTTCGTGGCGTAACCTCGGGCACGTAAAACACGGTGCAAAAAAGCAGAATAATTGTCACGAGAAACTAGCGTCGCGTTGCTAAGGCCAGCAGCCATGGTGAGCTTTTTTTTTTTTTCAAAAGGATCGCGATTGGTCCACGGAATCGTGACGTCATGAAAACGATTGGCTAGCGTTTCTCGGCGTAGGAATACATTTTCCTCTGAGAGGCATTTCCGGTTTTTCTTAGCTTGCAACCGACTATAGTGCCACTAAATGAGCTACGCCTCAGAGTAACGATACTTTTCCACATTGTGGCTTAAAACCATGGCTGCCAGTTATCTGAAGCTTTATCTGAAATCACAGGGAACGGTTTTCCGTCCTGCACAAATCTTTAAACAGTTCGCGACAAAGAAAAGCAACGTTACATGAGCTTCATAACCCCGAATCTAATGCTGAGGAAGTCGCACATTTGAATCATGAATATTGGCAATTGCGTCTGCTCTGCACAAGCACCAAAATGGCGGCGCCCACAACAATGTTGAGGAACAGAGTGCCGATACTCGAAGCGCAGCTAATTTAGTGGCTCTAGCGGTGACATGCCTCCATAAAACAACTGAAAACCTCTACGAATATATAAAAAATACGCTGGTCATTTACCATTTATAAAGAGAGCGTTGTTGTATTATGCACATTATACAGATCTCATGCGTTAGATTACACTATTACATCGGTAATTAAAAGTCTTAGGTACGTACACAAGGCCCATAATAATTTCCACTTTTTTGTGCCGATATTGGCAATTTAGAGATGGGTAGACAATATTAATAATAATAATAATAATAATAATAATAACAATAATTAATGTGTTTTTTTTTCGTCAAAAAGTGTATGACGGAGGGAGACCGAGGAAAAAAGCTGGACGATGCAGCTTGACGAGCCCTCGGTCCTCCATCCTTACATTTGGCAACAATAGCACAAAAAACAAAAACAAAACGCAAAAAAATGCCATTCTGCTTCTGTGAAGGTGGATGGCAAGAGAAGCTGTTTAGCACACGACACAGACGTGTCACAGATTTTTTAACAAAGGTACGAACACATTCATTGTCTTGATCGGTAATCATCGTGACAAAAGGTAAGCACACACATTTATTGTTGTCTTGATCGGTGGTCACTATTTCGCGTGGACAACTATCGCCGCCCCGAGGAGCCGGAGGAAACTAGACACGCGCGACGGGACGCGCCACGCGGCGGAAAGTAGACATTGCGACGGGACCGCCACCCCGGGAGAGCGGACGGAAAGGAAACTATAGTCCGTTGCAACCTAAGAACGAAGGGCGAGGGTAAGACGGGCCGGGGAGGAGGAAGCAGGCGGAACGCTGGAAAAGAGAGGAGGGAAACCTCCTTCTCTCTTTAGCGTTCCGTCTGCTTCCTCCTCCCCGGCCCGTCTTACCCTCGCCCTTCGTTCTTAGGTTGCAACGGACTATAGGCACGCAAGCGCTTGGAACGACGACAAAGAGAAGGCGGTGCGAGCGTAGACTTCAAGGTCGTGCTATCATGCTATGTTCGAACGTTATCCACAAAAGGGCCAAGTTACACAACCGTAAACAAAAGGCGAACGAAACTGCCGACGATTTTGTCGAGGTCTTGTGCAAGATGACAGAAACGTGCAACTACAGGAACTTGAAAGAACAGCTAATAAGAGATAAACTCGTTCGGGCACTCAACAATGTCAAGTCGAATGAAAAACTCCAACTCAGCGCAGAACTAACATTAGAAACCGCCATCTCTACAGCGCGCAATTCAGAGACAGTGAAGCAGCAGCTAAAGGAACTGCGACCACTAGCCCAGTCAAACGCGACCGTCGGCGAGATCCACACTTCTGCGCGGTGAGTGAAAAGCAACAAGAAGCAACCATTTTCCAACGGTCAACAGAACTAAGGAGTTTTCTGTCCATGCAAGTGGCGCGGCTCTCACTACTCCGTCCACACTCGCGCGCAGAGTGCCCAGCAGCTGACAAGATTGGCAACGGGTGTGGCAAGAAGGACACTTTACGTCAGTCTGCTTCTCAGCGACAAAGAACCACTCAGGTACACAAAGTCATGTTGCACTCGAGGAGGTCTACTCTAGACAGGTAACGCACCAGCCTCGAGCTGAACCACGTAGAAACCGACCACAACCATCTCATACCACTTTTGTCGTCAAAGTGACTGAACGAGCTGAGTACACGTTTACAATGTCTGCCAATGAGACTGCCTAAGTTTGACATCACAATGTCCTACATCCTCAAAAACGAGATTCACATAGCGGACGTACATTCACGGAAGCCGCAAGCAGAAACGGACAGCAGCAGCCGAAGAAGCATTGACAGGCACATAAAAGAGCACCGGTTGCTCACCATAGAACTCCCATTTGCCTCAGCCAACATTCTGCAACAGCATCAAAGGCGTAACAAAAATTTCAAAACTATTAAAAGAGTCAGGAACTACTTTACGACACTTTTGCCCACAGATTTATCACTTCCTCCGGCAGCGCAGTAACATGCCGAGGTTCCCCATGACTTCTCTTCAAGAGAAATCGAAAAGTAATCTTACCAAGGCAATGCGAAGTGCTGGAAGGCCTGCACCTAGGCCACCAGGGCATAGGCAGATGCAAAATTTGAGTCCGCTTGTCCGTTTGGTGGCCGGGCATCGGCCAGCACATTGAACACTACGCATCAAGATGTCCAGCGTGCCAAGAGTATCAAAAGCCAGGCACAGAGTCCCCGCTACACACGTCACTCCCGAACCATCCATGGGAAGTGGTTGGAATGGACCTCTTAAACAAAACCGAAGAGAACTACCTCGTATTATTGGACTACTGTAAAACCCTTAATGTTCAGCAGAGCCTCTTCACATGAATTTCGCGAATTGAAAAATTCGCGAAATTTAGGGGCACGCGAAAATTTCGATCTTTAAGAGTTTCAATGCAGGCAACTGGAATTCGCGAAATTTAGTGGTCGCGATTCTGTCCTTTGTGACCGATTCGCGAAAAATAGGGGCCGCGAAATTAAAGGGTTCTACAGTATTGTTCAAGGTTCTTTACTTTCAAAACTCAAGACGACAACCCAAAACATCTCACAAACACCCAGAAAATGTTCGGTCACTTCGAGCACTTGTTCCCACCCGATGGGACAATGGGTCTCGATTCACATGTGCACAATTCAGGTAGTTTGAGAGGGGACTGGGGCCGCATCATGTAACAAGTATTCCATACTATTAAAAAATTAATGGTGCCGGGGAAAAAACTCTGTATAGACTGCGAAGCTGCTCCTCAAGAGGTCGCCCAACATCTACAAAGCACAGCTAGCTTAACGCGATACCCCTGCAACTGCAGGGTGCTTACTCCTCAGCCGAACTCCTCAGGGGTCAAAGGATACGATCCGATGTACCAACCGTTTCCAGAGAGTTTCAATCAAAGTGAAAAAGTCGGCTTTTCAGGAAAAGAAGCCTGGCATACAAGGGCAAGCAGTGTGCACACTATGACACTCGCCACAAGGTAAAGGAACGGGACCCCATAGCTCCACACACAGCAGTGCGAATTCTCTCCGGTGCCTCCACAAGTGGGACACAAATGGGACACAAGTGAGACAACGTTATGTGCATTAACTCGAGCCTAACCCGACAGAAAACGTATGTGCTCTATACAGCATGAGATAAACAATACAATATAATAGAAAGTGCAATACATACACTTAGTCTATACACGATATGCGCTGAAACTGAGGTACAACAATATGCAGAGTCTCGGTAAAATTGAAGCTGAGATAATATTTCAGTCAACGTATTAGCCCGGCCGTTCTTTCATTAGTAGACGCAGCTTCGTACACAGAAGACTCCATGTGTGAAAGGAGTAATGGTGTTGCAGCATGCTGTATTTTTGGAGGTGGTATCGGTGTTGGTAGCGAGGTGGTGGTCCGAGAGGTGATGTCGTGTACCGGGCACAGGCTGCGTGGATGGCCTTGAGTGCCGGTGGTGGCGATGTCTTGCCTTGTCGAAGCCGGGAAAGGAGCGGCAGCCGCTGCTGCAGTCGTCGTCATGGCCGGGGAGTTGACGTCGGTTCATCAGTGAAGGCGACCCAGTAACGGCGGGGGCCCGCGTCCTCGCGGGCCCCGCCGAGGGCTGAGAATGACACCGGTGACTTCGACCTGTTTATTCGAAATCCCAGGGTCAAACTGTTCTGCAGCGGTGCTAGCATGCCCGAGCTGAGCACGCGCCACTGCGAGTGGCACGTGCTTGTCTCCGTTCAAACTGCGTGCCCGTACGAACGGAAAACTCAGAATACTACACAGCGTCCACAAGCAATGGATGCCCCTCACTTTGACTTTCATGGAACTTCAAGTCGATGGTTTTGCGATTCCGAGTAGCAGAAAGCTGCCTTCAACCAAGCGCTGCCCTGTTCTTAGACCACAGGGTCTTGCCTTAGCTCCGTAGTTCTGGTTTGTCGAGGGTCAATGAGCTCAAGGGACAAGGTAGTGAAAAAGGACTACGCTAGCTTGGGCACAGCAACCTCCCAGAAATGTGCGTCTCTTGCAATTATAGCGAAATATATTTTTAGCTGTGTTTTGGTATCGCTTACGTTCTAGGGTCGATGTATTTCGCTGCAATTTTCAAGAAATCATGACCCTCTAAACAAAAATTCAAGCTAATGTTTCTCGCTTTTTTTTGCTTTTTGAGAAGGATGGAGGTTGCTGTGAAGGGAGATGCGAATGCTTCGTTATTGTGCACACCAAGGTTCCTTTAGTACGTTTCGTGTTTGGTCATACGTGACAGCCTGCGCTATTCTCCAAAGATAATTGAAAAGCTTTCCAGGACTTTAAGGTCGACTATCCTCGTAGATTCCAAAATTTGAAGGCGCTGCCGACAAGGACAGCTCTAAAGTCCCTTGATAAAATTTACGCTCTGAAGTACCGCCAACCATTGTTGTGGAAAAGCGCAAGACACGCGCCAGGAGCAGTGCTCCGCCGCCATTCGCTTCCAGGGGCCGCTTTTTTCAGTGCAGCGCTAGGGGTGCTCTCACATATCTGTCCATGCAGCGCTAGGGTGCCTACATGTCTGCCTGTCTGAGGGTGAAGACATCCATTGTTGCCCTGAATGTGCCAGCGCGTGACGCTCTCGCACACTCGGTGCGTGACTTGGGCGGTAAAATGGCGTCTATGCGCTAGCCAAACTAGACTGCTCGAGCGGATGACACCAGATTGCGCCGCAGCGAAGATCCGTAAAAGCGGCGGGCAGTCAAATGCTTGAGTGTGCACCACTCGAACACTGCATCGGCACGAGAGCGTGTGTGCCGACGGCACCTGATGCTGCGCCAACATCTGATTTCAAGTGCCGCCAGACTCGCGCTGTGCATAGCGCTTTCACGCTGCGATACATCCTAACGGCAGGAAATCGAGGGCTTCAGTCAGACTAGGGCGCTCAGAGCGGGTGAAACATCCAGAGTGCAGCGCCGTTTATACTGATATAAAAGGCATACAGAAGCGACTGCAGCGCCGTGACGGATATGTACTTGTCCGCTTGCAGATGTCACCGACTGCGACAGACGGCGCTGCGGCGTATATGAAAGGCATCTCCGTCATTAGCTGGTCGCCGCCAGTCTGCCCTCATGGTCGGCTGCTCCGAGACACGGGCACTCAGTGCTCCACATAGGTGGCGCCACTGGATAAAAGACTCTCGACTGCAAGTTACACAACCGGGTAAGCTCATTTGACTCTCGTTTCCCCACCTGTACCTTACAGTCCAGTCCAGACATAAGATAGCACCGGTTTATTCTACCGTGACATAGTAAGATCAGTTGTTGGAAGAGTGTTCTTAACGGTCAAGAGCTTGGTGAACTCTCGAGGTTATTTATAAGACACTAAACTGCATATCTAGAGATTCATGTGATTTTGCCTAAAAATTGGAAAGGTAAGAATAAAGAAGAAACCTACGCTTCACCTTTAGTAGAAATGTATTTTCTACCTATTGAAGGCCTGCTTGTTTCTCTTACCAATCCGCAAAAAGCGAAGTGTTAGATTTATGACAAATTTGTCTCGGGCGCCAAAGCACAAACGTCAAAATTCAATTTGCATCTTACAGTACGCACTTGTTGATTGAGAAAATATCCTGTAACTGTTTTTTTCTTCTTCATATCCACTTGCCACCACACCAGGTATACAGAGAATGAAAACATATCAACAAATGTTTAATAAAATAAATGTATTTCGGAATAAGTATTTTAGCCGTCTTTGCAATGCATTCAACTATTTTTTTATTTCCAAATGCATAGTAGGGTATTTCCGTTCAGCCCTGCACGATCTTAGGATGCTTACCGAGCCACGCTTGTAGCGTATCACAAGCGTTTGTCCACGCAGCGCTAACATAGCACACAAAAAATAGAATCAACAAAACTCCCGTTTGCAGAGTCTTATCAGGCTCTTCGCTAGGAGCCTGCTGAAGTCTAGTTATACGTGCAACACGTGCTAATGTCAGTATCCTTATAACTGTTTGAAAGCAAAATCGATTTTGCTTTCATAAACAGTTCGATCTTATTTTGATTATTCACTTCTAATTATACTTAAAAGATGAACGCGTGAGGTGCTTGCGCCTAATGTTTTTGAGAACATCGTGTTTTTTGGCCCGTATAAATAAATTACGCAAAGCGGAAAGCTGAAACTCTTTGAGAATGAGACGCCAGCAGTTGGAATAGAACGCGAAAGTTTGAGAGCATGACGTCAACAGGATCAAAAGATAAAAAAGAAGAGAAGAAATTTCTCTATGAACGACGTCCACCTGAGCCTAACATTGTCAAAACAAGAACTTACGTTAGTGGACACCTTTAGGATTTATTTAATGAAACAATCTGTCAGCAAAAAATTATAACAAGTATTTTTCTTGCTCCCAAGTGTATTTCACTTATATAGATTTCACATACGTCCACAACGTTAGTTCTTGTTTTGACGATATTAGACTTAGGCGGACGTCGGCTGATCCTCTGCACGATGGCGGAACAACCGACATTGCGGAACGTGGGAATTTGAAACTTTGGGTGATAATCAGAAATGCTGCGAGCGGCAAGCTTCTACCTTTGGCCTGAGCTCCCGCTGCACGAGTACTGTTGCAGCTGAAGTGCAATCGAACACAAAGAGCTGACGCTCGTATCCGTTACTGTGCAGGAATTCCCCAGCTTGCAACAGAGGTCAAACTTTCGAAGTATGTTCAGTGGCTACCAACTGTTTTATGAGGGGCAAACTAACCCCCGCCAGAGGCGTCCTGTATCCGCACCAGTGCTTGCCTGCCAGTGCTTGAGGGCGGCTACATGCCTTGCCACCTCCGGTTGGTACGCCCTGGGTGTGTGGTTTTCATAGCATCTTCAGCTTGCGACTACGTTGATGTGACTCCGTACCCTGAAGGAATATTTCCTCCGGACGTCCACTTCGGCTGCCAAATAAGATGTCATGACCAAGTAAGGAGAAGCACAAAGATTCATCCCAGTGGAAGAGGGAAAAGGGACACAAATGGTTGTTGTTTATTATGCCTAGCTCCTAGAGCGACAAATAGAAATAATCGACACCGATAAGCCTCAAGCAAATGAGGCAATCATATCCCCGCCCCTGCCCGTTTCGATCTGGATTAGCATCGTACCGACGTGCGGTCGTGTATCACTACTGCGTGGTGCACGTTAGAGACCCCAGGCTAGCGGTTGTACTGCACTTCCTGTATTGCTAATCTGCAGCTGAGAGATAAGTCGCCAGTTGAGGCAGACTAACTTCAGGCTGTATAAACATACACAAACACAATGGAGCACGCACAAAGGTATCTTTGACAGGCTTGCTGTCTCTCGGTGCTTTTGAAGTAAGCACGAGCGATTTCAAGCCTGCCAAACATACATTAACGTGCGTGCTTGAGACTTGAGGTGTTGGTTGTCTCTATTGGTCACTCTCCGTTGGACTTGGACATGAGCATAGCGATCCCACAACCGCCCAGAGCGGCAGTGCAACCGGGAGCTCGCGCTGCTACTTCGAAGCGTGCTCTTCAACGCGCACCAGGAGCAGGACACCCTGGCTGCTGTAGCCAGAGGTAACGCTCTTCGAAAGGCCCATAAACACAGTTGCGTTTTAGAGCGTTTGGGTGTGTTTGACAGCGTGGCGGCTGCGAAAAACCAGGACATCCCGGATTCGCATGTCGCGTGGCAAAGTACACCTTGAATGGAATTCCACGCTTCATACGAAGCATATATATATGTGCGAGTACGTAACCGGAAATCCAGCGC